>JAPYZA010004086.1:0-13198 GCA_030522685.1 Eupelmus azureus | reverse complement strand
GCGCGCGCGTGCGACTGGCTAATTGCGAGCATTGTAAGCTGATCGCGAAGGCTGAGGTAGGGGGGTGGTGTTGATAATGAGGTGATAAAGGGGAGGATGAGGATTTGTTTGTTGAGGAGCAAGGTTGAGAGGTGAGAAGTGTGTATGTTATTAGGGGTATGATAAGAGAGGTTTTTGTTAATTAAAGTTTAAGGGATTTTTTTTAAATTGAAAATTAGATTTTAGTAATTAGAATTTTGATTGGCTAAAATTTAAACTAATTAATAACGGTACTTGCATAATCTTGATGAGAAAGTATAGAAGGAACAATGTGCTGCAATCAAGACCAAGCGCCTGAGCTGCATATTTGCAAGATCGCTTGTTAGAGTAAGGAATCTTCTTTTAATGAATAGAATTCATAGTTGCCCAAATTATAACAGAAAAAAGTAATTAATTGAATTTTTCATAATTACATTAACCGGTTTGATTTTTCAAATCAATAAATATAATACATAGCAAGAATTTTTCCAGAAAATTTTCCGCGCTGGCAGGGTAACCGCGGGATATATCGCGTCATGCCTGAAAAATTATGGAGTATGACGGCTAGTACAGTAATTTATTTTTGAAAAAATTCTTTCAGTATATAAATCTAATCTGTAGCATTATCTGCATAAACGTTACTTATTTTAAATTGCAAATAAGATTTTTAACGTACTTCTAAGTATACGTTATAATCACAAACTTCAAATGTGGCTTCGGGCAATAAAGTTAAACTTGACACTCGTTCGATGCTTATTGTTACGATGATGCAGCTTGATATTAACTGACTTTATAAATGCTCCCATTGAAGTGCTGGTCACTATTTTGATACTGTGCCGTCATCTATCGCTTTGAGAATCAGAATCGTGAAACCGATATTCACGCAATATTCAATGAATCGTATCATATACTCCAACAGTAATTGCTAATTTAATGTATGAAAAATAAAATTTAATTGAACTTTTTAGAACCGTTCGAATAAGTCACGCAGAGGGAAACATGCCATGAAAAATAAAATTTATTAATAATGTTAAAAGAGTATCGAATGTATAAATTAAAGTAAATACATTTCTTAATACGTACAACGTTGTTTAATTAGAAAATAAAAATAAAAAAAAATATTCAGTAAGAGTTTTGAGAATACAAACCTTTAAAACTGCTGAATAATATCATCGCGCTTCGTTATCGCTCTCTATTCTCTGTATAGTTAGTTATAACATGTGTGCCGCGAAACTGCAGCGTAAGGACTACGAAAGTAAACATAGCGGATTTTAATATAAACAGCCATCCTACGACCCTTTACATATAGAAATAAAATATTTTATACTAGTTTTAACTTCACCAGTCAATTTTTTCGCTTCACCAACGAAATTTTGTTATCAATGCTTCTAAGTCTACCACAGCTCATCACCATCAACATTAACATTCAAAATCCCTCATCACAAAACCGATCTCACATAAAAGAATTCAAAATCATCACAAACCATCATCTCTGCAACCTCAATCCCCACAACGCACGCGTGCACACACGACCACAGAAAAGCAAAGTCCGAGGCGCAGCTCGGCGGCGCAAAAATAATTCCCCGAATCACTTATCAAATTTTTGCGAGAAAATCCCGCTCATCCCCGCACAATCATCTCCCCGAGCTTAACACCTCCATATATCCCGCGCATACCTACACTCTCTCTCTCTCTCGCGTGTAATGTAGGAAGCTGCGGGAATCGTTGCTGCTGCTGCTGCTGTCTGTATATACCCTCTCGGTTCGTTGCGAAACCTCAACGCACACGAGGTTTGGGCGGCGTTGCACTCGTGGGAAGATCTCACGAAGGCCTTTACCTTCGACCTCTCTCTCTTTCTCTCTTACTCCTCTCTCGACCCTGGGCGCGCATTAAGGGCAGCGTCATTCCGGCTGGGCCGCGGATTTTTGCGCGCTCCTCGTTTGATAATTAAGCGATGCGCGCTCACGAGAGAGAGAGAGAAGGGAACGTCGAAATCCACGCGCGAGCAAAATTGAATGCGCGAGAGAGAGAAAGAGGGCTGCGAGGGGAGAGCAGGGGGAGATCGAGGCGTAATAACGGGGTTTGCGCGCCGCGCCGCGAAATTGAGGGGAGAGAGAGAGAGCTGGATCCTCGGTGTATGCGCGAGCTACTAAGAGAGAGAGGGAGAGATTCTGGAGGTGAGCAAGAAGAACGAGCTTCGACGAATAACGTCGGGGAGAGGTGTCGGTCGTTTATCTTTCGATGCGAGAAAGAGAGAGAGAGTTGGGAGATAAGGATGCTTTTTTTTGGTTTGTTTTTGTAGAGGTGAAGGGTTGCTGGTGTTTGCGCGGTGTTATTTGGCGGGGCGCGCGCTCGCCAGGTGGTTAGGAGAGAGATGTATCTTGCCGCTTTCGAGTGCGCTGGATTGAGTGCTGAGAATAAGTAATTGGGTGGGAGGTAATTGAACGGCTATAGTCTTTGGATCTTTGGGTGTTTGTGATGTTAAATATTAAATTAAACTGTTATTGAGTCGTGTGGATTTACGTTTGGCTGTTGGCCGATTATGTGCGCTTGTAAATTTTGTCATCCACTTTCGGCTTTTGTTTAGAGCCAACGACAACACTTGAAATCAGATTGAATACTCCATAAAGAATTTCAGTTACCAGAGATGAACGTTTCCAAAATAGCCATGTTAAAGACCATCCAGCAAAGTTGCGATCTTTCGTCAACTCAGAGTCTTATTCAAGTCCGCAGCTTCAATCAAATCTCTCGCTCCGACAGTCCCCGCTCGAGCTCTAATAATCAACGATCTCTTTTCCCAATCTCGCAAATTATACAACCCAGGAAAACGAAACCTCCCAACTTTCCTTCCCAACCTACATAACCCACCTCGATAATTATTCATCCGTCGAACTTTTCCTGAATCCGCGCAAGACTTGCCGAAGAATTAATACCCAGCAGCTCTCTCTTATACACCAACTCTTCTCCCAGCCGCCGATTTAAATCACAATCGAACTCCGACCAACTCAAATCGGCCGGAACGTCCTTTACACACCCTATTATCATCGGACCTTATACTTTCCCAGTGCGCTTGGCGCCATACTATCCCCTTTTTCCATTGTGACGAAAAGAAAAGCCAGTCGGCGTATAAGAAAGGGGGTATCGGAAAGAAATCGTAGAGTCATGTTTGAAATCTGCACCGCGCGGCGAACGTCTCCAGGGCGACGATGTATTATACCTATACGCGTGGAAGGAAATCGCGCTTCTTTCGAGCTGGGTTTCTCTATAGCATAGTCATTCCGCGAGATTGCCGAGGCGCTGCTCGATAATAAGACTGCTGGATTCGACGGGGGAGGTGTGGATGAGGGCTTTGTCTTGGGTGTCATTCTTTTGAGGTTGGCTTGGATGTCTGGTGTAATTATGATTGGAAGAAATTTGATTTGGGGTTGGGTGGAATTTAGTCGGTTATTTGGTTTTGTATTGTTTTGTTAAGGTGTGGTTTTGAAAGAAAGGTGGTTGAAGTTCATTCGAGTTAGTTGTGTATTTACGTATTTTTTGATTATTCTGTTGATGTCAAGTTTGATATTTTCATATTTAAACCTGCTCGTGCTGCTTCAGAAAGAATTCGCTGTACAACATTAAGAATAAAGTCGTGTTTACTTAGCAAGCGCAGCAACTTTTAAAATTACAGAGAAACATACGTGTATTTAACAAGCAACCCATTAATAAGCAAAAACGCTAACAGTGTACAGGTCTATTTTTTCAACGCGTTATCATAAAACCGGTATTAAACACTAACTGAAAAATATCTGAAAACCTCGCTAAATTACCGTTCTAAAATACCACTAACAAAAAAGACCCCAAAAGAACAATTTCATTAAAAACTTGGATCCACAACCCCAAACTCCTCCAAGTAAACAAACACCGAGCCACAATTTCGTCGATACCATCTCCAAAATTTCCGCTCGCTCTCCAGTCGTTCTCGCCTTCGCCTCGGCGAGAGCTCGCCATTATCCGTAGTGACTATCAGCCTCGTTCGCTCGGGCAGCTCCAGTTCCTTAGCCTCTCCTCCTTCTCTCTGCTCCACTACAACTGCTGCTGCTGCTGCCCCAGACAACGCGCGCACACTTGGCCACTGGCAATTTTCACGGAGAGAGAGAGAGAGTGGCCCCTTAGAGCGGCTCCGTGCGCCTGGCGATAATTGGTCAATTACCGGACGCTTTATTTGATCCTTTTTTTCTTCATCGAAAAGAGCCAGAGGAGCGAGCACTTTTTTTAAGGACAAAAGGCTGCGCGAGGTTGTTTTTTTCGTTTTGGTTTCTTCGTTTTTGGAGAACCTGACTGGACGCGTTGCCGGGCCTGGGAGATGAGACGGACTTGCTCTGGCAGGTGAGAGGTGGAAAAACGAGGATTTTGATTTGTTAACGCGCGAGCTTGAGGATGGTTTCAATTATGAAGCGCCTGGGTGCGGTTTTGAGATAGATTGGCAAAAAGCTGGAGATGATATTTTATACGAGAAGAGTGAATGAAAATGACGTTGTTTTTTTGATAATTATATTCTAGTATCGTAAGTGTAGTAATTATCGTGTAATTAAATCAATGTTAATATAGATTGCAGTTATTTCCTTTACGTAAATAGTCTAGAAAAAAATAGAAATTATAATATCTTGGTACAGTGATGTCGTAAAAATGTCATTAATATTCTAACACGAGGAATTGCTAATTTAAAAACGCGATCACTTATAATTCCAGTGACACACTGGATTACTGGATCGGAAATTAATTTCACATTATCGCATTCAATTTATGTGAAATGATTTCATATATCATGATTAAAATGATTTGATTATTAGCAGGTGTCGCTGTTGTATTACTAATAAATTTTACGCAAGCTTCGCACGAAACGCGATCGTGATAGATCAATTTGGTTGAGTATATTTTCAGTGCCGAGAGATCATTGGCCTCTTCGCTTTATTCTTGCCAACGCGGTTCGCGTTAATAAGGATGTTTAAAAGGCTCGGCAATTGCTTTTCATCTGGATATTTATAGAAAGTTAAATAATTGGATCTCGGTGAGAGTGGGTACCTTCTTTTTCAATTTTCTTGATCTGATTGAAAATATGCAGTGGTATTTCTGTTAATCAGTGAATTAGCGTGCTATTTAATGGTCGATGAACCGTAAAATTTTATAGAATACTTAGATGAGTTGTAATGGAGTGTTAAATATCCTTTTATTAAGCTGTCACTTTAAAGTTTCACATGTCAGCTTTATATAAAAAATTATTACTGAACATTATAGTATAAAGTTAAAATATCATAACTTCTCAAATTATCCTTTTCAGATTTAAATAAAACTATACTCTCTTGCACCTTCAAATAACAGAAGCTGCCCGGTATCTCCATTCTTGATAACAAAACACAAACATTCCCCGCACGTACGAAATTTAAATCACTCGGCAAGTCGCGCGTCCCCGGCAAAACAGAGACGTCTGCATTTTTCCCGCAATTTAAATCCCCCCCTCCCCCGTCAACCCTGTCCCAAAAATGCACCACGGCGTCGTAAGTGGCTGTAATTAACGTCATTAATTGCACTGAGCGCGAGGCGTGACGTCACGCGAGCACTGATCCACTCCCGTTCTTTTTTCCTCCTTTTTCTCATTCCCTCCTTATATTCTCTTTTTGCAGCGACGCGCGCGCGTCTCGTTAGCGCTTCTCTTTCTTTCCGCGAACGGCCGAGCGCTGCAGATTCTGCCTTTATTATCCGTCCCTCGCGAGTGCGCTTTATTTCCGTCTCTGATATCTCGGACTGACTAGAGTTGCGTGCGCGTATATACAGCCTTCGCCAGCGCTCTGTGTATCAGATTCCTCGGCGGGAGTGTGTATACTTCTTTCTTTTTTTTCAGTTCAGCATCTCCGATGTTCGCATTCCTTCGTCGCCTGGGCCTATGGTCTTGTACATTTTTTTTCACTGATTTCCGCTTGGCGAGCGGCTTTGTTGATTGGATTACGTTTCAGGCTTTATTTTTGCGGGCGGATGCGAGCCGCTGCTTTCTTTCGCTGGGTTTATCTAATTATATTAACTCGGGCGAGTTCATCGTGGGCGCTAATTGACCCACTGGTGGACGTGTTCTTTTGTGCTGCGCGCGCGGTATGTTCGCATAGCTTTCAGAAAAATATGTGCTTGCACATTTTTGCGTGCAGGTTGACGGGGAAAGTAAAGTTTTGTTAGCGATGTATGTCGGAGTGGAAATATTGTTTTTTTTTATAAGTTTAATTGTTTTGGTTTTTGAAAATGTTTTTCTTCGAGGTAGGCTTTGGGAAAGTTATGATTTTGATAGTTACGCGACATCTTTTATAATAGTATTGCAAGTAATTAGGCAGATGTAATTTTTATCATTTTTGCGCACATATACAATCGCAAGTTTACTTAAAGAGTGCGTTACTCACTCTTGTCCCACATAATAAACGTAATAGCCACCCTTGTCCGATCTACTCCGAATTATCCAGAAAAAAGATCACCTCCGCAGACTAATTTCTTCCAACCGCCGCAAGCAAAGACCGGGTGGCCCAAATTGTCTCGCTCTCTTCATAACCCAAACACACACCACCCAAACCAAATCCAAAAAAAAAACCTCCACTCCCCACCACAATCCCAGCTTTCCCTAACACACACCTCACCCACCCACCTCCAACCCATCCGCATTGAATTACGATTCGGATCGTCTCCTCCCCAACATACACACCAACTCTCCAAGGATCTCTCTAACTCTCCCCCCTCCTCCTCCCCAGAGGAAGAGAACCAGGGCGCGTCCCGCGCAGCTCGTTACTCCTCTCCTCGCTTTCGCAGACGCGGCGGAAGTCTTCTCTCGTCCGTCTCTCGGACATTTATGTGCCGCGGCCGAGCTTTACGGCTCGCGCTGCGACGATTTCATTCGACCGGGAGGATTCCGAGGGCTCGCTGCATGCACCTGCCGAGGCGGGGAGAAAAAGGAAGAGAGGAAAACGATCGCGAGGATAACTCGTTTGCGCGAGCGCGTGAATAATTGCTGGGAGACGCGCGACGCATGCACGTGGATGGCTGGGAGAGTGGCTTGAGATTTCGAGTGGAGAGAGAGGAGATGGAGAGGCGGTGGTGGTGATAGGTTGGGGGGGGGGGGTATGGTGTGGATGGAGTTGGGAATGGTGATGGTTGGTTTGTTTGGATGAGGTCGAAAGTGGAGTGATTAATGTGGGTTTGGATGGTTTTTGGAACTGGGGTTGGATGGAAGGTTTTTTTTTTTAATTGGGTGGAATGGTTTGGTGTGTTTGGTAGTTAGGTTGCGACTTTATGGATTGATTTTGGACTTTTTTAAATTGAAATATTTTTCAAGAAAGATATACGACTTCTGGAGTATTTCATTGGAATTTTTTGTGATAAATGCAGCCTGGAAATGTCGTCGATTTTTCGATATAGAAGAATATTTTTCAAAGAGTCTGGGTGGAAGAATATAAACCAAGAGCTACATTCTGGATTTACGGCTTTTGAGGCAAACTGAATGTAGGAGTTGAGATATAAGGTTAAATGAATGCCGCGAGTGAAGACGACGACCTGTTTCAAAGAGCTCACTTTTAAATATAGCAATTTTTACTTTTAACTATACAATTAAAAAATACATAATTTTATATTTTCAAATAATATTTTGCAAACAACTAAAATAATTAATCAATTTACATTACTCAAAAGTCTCCAAGATTTGAATAAACGTAATTACACATTATTTTTGTCTTCTTGACAAACGTTTACTTTTTTACATGCCTAAATTTAAAACTCATCCACATTACTTAATTATGTATAAATAACTCAACTACGTATAAATCACGCACAATTACCTTTAAGAAAAACCCACACAACGAGCAGACAATCAATTCGAAAATCTGTACAGCCCGTTACAGTTTAGTGAAATTAATCGTCCCCAGAGGAGATACAAGCGGCATTTTCACCGCGGCTTTTCTCCCGCCCTTCTAATTCTTCTCGTTTTTCTCTCTGCCATCGTTTAACGATTCTGATAAATGACTCGTCTACATAGAGACGTCGTTAATCCACATCTCCTTACTACACGCATGCAAGCGGAGATTCTAAAAATAAAACGTCTAATGGGCCTTGCGAGGCTGTGGAGACCGACGCACGCGCTCCCATATGGTGAACTCTTTTAATGACACAAGGAACTTAATTGTGCGCGCGCCGGCGCGATGATAAATCCTGGGTAGAATGGAATGTTTACTTGTAATTTATGTATTGACGGACGGGTGGGTGGTGTGGGATTTTGAATGTGTGCTGATAATTTTGTAATTATTGTTTTTCTTTCTGTTACAGACGTGGTTCTTCACCGACAGAGATGATCCGTATTTCCAGAATCAGACGAGTGAGTATTTTGCGCTTGATGATTTATTTGCGGGGGTGACGTCAAGATTTGCGTCTTGCTGGAGAAATGGACTTTGGTTTTATTGCGACTGGATGAAAAATTAGAGGTGCATTTGTGTAACACGAACGTTTCAAGCATTATCGTGGTATAAAAAAGCACCACTCAGTTTCTTAGTTTCCTTAACGCGTCCACTTCGCATAAACAAAAGAAAAAACATCTTAAAAGCTCTGAAATTTGACGAAAAATAAGTATCTTATCTCAACGCAAGTGTCCCCTCAAAGCACCACCCAAACAAAAAAAAAAATCAAACCCCGACAATCTGCTCCCTCACCTCACGACCTCGCGCAAAAGCAATGACACACTGACATGAATCTCGACTCTCCGCGGATGCTGCGGAAGAGAATCGACGGGCCTGGAAACAGGCAAGAAGCGCGGGGGAGATAACTAAGCGGCTGTGCGGGAGTAGGAAGGTGATGCGCTGGCGCGCGTATACTGCAAAGAAGAAGAAGAAGAAGGAGGAGGAGAAGAGGGGGAGTGAGCACGCGAGCCCTGAGGGGCCTTCGTCCGACATTTGACCCGACGCACGCGCTCGCTCGGGCTTTATTATTTTTCCCCTCGTCGTCGGGGATTTCTCGCAGCTGTCTGGGCTGGTGTAATATCCGCCTACTACGGCGGCGGCGGCCCTGGGCCAAAAACTCGTGCGCCCGTAATCGGACGGACTATCGAGCGGGAGAGGATTTCCCTCTCTGACTCGAGGTGAGGATAAACGCGATGGTGTGTGCTGAGTGTTGTGGGAGGCGAAGGTGAGAGAGTGGTTTAGCTGGTTTAGAGCGGGATCGATTGGATTTGATGGTTTGTTTGCTGGATTGTTGGGTGGTTGGCTTTTTGGATGATTTAATTAGCGATTGAGTTTGGTATTTTTTTGTTTGAACTTTTTTAATTTGCTTTTTTGTTGTGTTTACAAATTAAAATATCAATTTAAAATAACTTAAAACTATCTCTTCGATTAAAACCGGTGACACTCGTAAAGAAAGAATAATTAGAATCCTTGAGTATTCCATAAAAGTATTCCTCGACAATCCAACACGACTGAAATACTGTCAAGCTCGACGTTTTCTTATGGACGAGCAGCTGTCGCCGTAACTACGCGCTCGCGCAGGCATCTACCTGGCGCGTCGCGCTCACTGTTTTTTTAATGATGCGGAGGTGTGAGAAAACAATTTCGGTGCCTCCACGCACGCGGAATGTCAACTTGGGAATATGTAAACGGCCGTCGTCGCTTCTAGCTTTTTCTCCAGTTCCTCGCGTAGGCAAATTTGCTCACAATAAGTATATATTTGCCATTCGCTCGGTCAACATGTCGAGCCGGACTTTTTTTCTATACTAAAATGTTGAAATAGTCGCGCGTTTTTGCCTATTCCAGCGTAAATTAGTCCGTAAAAAGTTGTACCAACAGAGATATTTTACTGCTTCCTTAAAACGCCATATACGAGGCTTTTAAAAACCCGCTTAACCCGAACTTTTTTCCCTAATAAAAACAAAGATAATTCCATTAAGACAGGCTCAATAAAAGCATCCGTCTCTCCTCGCAACGCTGTCCCTTCACCTCCGCCAAACGCAATCTCCGCCTCGCCATCTCGGCCCAAAAATACCCATTCACCCGCCTCGTCCTTCCCACCTGCGCCTTTTAAACCAGCACACTCGAGCCGCGATTATACACACTAACCGGCGTCGCGAATTAATTAATTAGGCCGCGGCGAGGCGAGCCGCAGGAAGGGCCCGAAACGAGGCTGTTAACCCCCGCGCGAGTGTAATTAATTGGCCGGGTGATTGTCGTCAAGGCGGCTGTATATATGCCTGGAATGTAAAATATGAAAATCACGCCGGGTTTTGGCGGCTGTTGGGCGCGCTAATTTACGACTCTATGGAAAACCGTCGATTGATTGGCGGTCGGTCCATGCTGGGAGAGATGAATTTATTATAGTAGCGGCTGTTTCGTTTGGAGCTGGTCGGACGATGTGTCCATTAGCGGTAATTCGCGTCGGAGACTCGGTTGGATTAGATTAATTCTGTCGTCTGGTGATTAGGTTATTGTTCGTGGTCCAGTTTGGTCAATTAGCCAGGCGTTTTGTTAATAAGAGCGCTCGTTAGTTATTTATAAAAATGTTTATTGGCGCAGAAGAAGCACGCTATGAATATTGAATGTTTCTGAAAAAACTTCAAGCACCGATAGTAATTATAAGTACAATATTTTTCAACATAAACATGTACGAAGTACGCGCATTTTCCGCATCGTCCATTTCTCCAGCGACACAAAAGCCCCCTTACAAATCACGCGAACGCAAAATTAAGCCTCCATTAAAATGCATTACTTCCACCTAACCCGGCCATAATTCACCTTTTGTTTTTCGCAGACGGCCACATGATCAACACCAAGTGCTCCTCGTCTCACAATCGGCGAGCCCTCTGCTGCAAGATGTCCGTGGAGTTCGACAGGTTCCTGGAGAGCGGCAGAAAGTGAGTAATGCACAGACATATGCTTTTTTCTCCTTTTTCCCTCCTCGACTCGCTCCTACACGTATACAGACACACACGCTTACGCGGCCGCGTGTGTTTGAGCTGCTAATAGCGGCTGGCTCCTCTATGAATATTAATGGCCATTTAGAGAGGCGATCGTTTGGTTTACGGGCGCTCTCTCCGCCGGAATCCCGAAGGCCCCACGCGCGCTCGCGCTGCTTTTTTTGTCGAGAGGTGAAAAAGGTGCAATTTATGATGTTTTGCCGGGCCCCCGCGGAATTCTTTATTTTTCCGCAGAAACGCTTCGGCTGGCCTAGCTCGCCGCTGAGGTATATGTATATATGGGCTTTTGAGAAGCGTTGCATATGCGAGGCTGTAAAAATGGACGGGATTTTAAGGCTTTTGTTTTATAAAATACGATAGCGGCCAAGCGATGCGGTGTCTATTAGCTGGCTTTTTTTGAATCATTGTTTCGGCTTGGTTAGCAGGGTATCGTAAAGGCTTTACGGGTTTGGGCTGTAAAATGGGGTTTGTGATATATTGCGTAATATTAGGAATGTGATGAGATCCATTAATCATGTTAATTATGTGCTCAGAGCTGATTGATAACGTTACATTTTTTATCCTGTTTTTTGACGGCTAATCGGTTATTCTAATTAGATTCTGTTTGAATACGTCGTGTAATAATCGAGAGGAGAGCCGCTAATTACAGGATCAGTTTATTTGATTAGCATCGGAATGCTATTACATAGTGATCTTTCATTCTGTAAAAGATTATCACTTAATTTCTTTAAAACTACAAGAAATTTTACAGTTACATTGACCATTGATTATTTTGAAGCAGTTTTTTATCTTATAAAAATAGCGAATTGTGATTTAGATAGGTTACTTTAGGTTTATACATAGAATTTAATTTTATACTTTTTAAATAAATAAACAAATAAATAATACTTCCACAAAAACTTCCCCGCCACTTTTACAACTTTTCAAAACAAGCCTGCATACCATTTCAACGATTAACTTTTAACATTCGATTCCCACTTGGCATATCTCCTGCAGCGAGCCATAAAGCAACAACGTATCTCCCTCAGTCTCGGACTTCATCGAAATTTCCACCTCTCTCCGGCGTCAGAATTTTTCGAAAGTCCATTCCGCAGATCCGAGTTTTATATATACATACAGTCCCCTCGCCGCGCATAAAGCAGGCATCGACGAAAGATTCACAAGGTGCGATCTTTTTTTATTATTCCCATATATATCCATCCCCCCTCTCTCCCCCGCGCGCAGCGAAAACTTTAATAGTTCCGAATTCCCCGAAGAGAGCAGCTCGCGCGCCGGAGTCGCATATATTTCAGCGGCGCAGCGCGCGGGAGATATACTTTAAAACCGAGCAAGCCGAGAGACTAGTGGGATATCAACTCTCGTGACATCATTATGCCCGGGCTCTCCGATCGCGTGAGCCGGGCCCATAAAATCCGCGCTGGGCAAATAGCGCGCTCTCCTCTTTCCTCCTTTTTATCCCCCCACTTTTTTCCACCTTCTTTTTTCACAGCTGCGCGTGCAGCACGCGCGCTATATATGCTGGCTTTAATTAGGAATTAGCAGCGCTTAATTAGCAGCGCCTGTCTTTGGCTCGTGGCGTTTGGCGTGTCCAACAGGTTGATCCTGCCGCGTGAAGGCCATTTATTTATGTTTCCGCGTTTCCGTCTTCTGTGAGCGAGCGAGCCTCGCCTTTCTTGCGCGAGCTTGACGCTAACGAAGCGAGAGGCAGACGCGCCTTTGTTGGGATCTTACGGCTTGATCTGGGGGATGTTGACGGTTTTGCGGTGATAGGTGGGGATGTTGACGGTTTTGCGGTGATAGGTTTTGGTTTGTTAGAGCGCGGGATCGGGTTGTGCTGAAATTAAGAGATTTAATGGCTGGTTGTGAGGTGGTGGCGAGAGTTGCTTCTGAAAGATAATTGCGGTGCGTAGAGTGACAGGGATCTTTGTTTGCAAAATAAATATGTTGAGATTTAAAATCAGTTTTCATTTTTTTACTTTTTTTTGTGAAACGATTAAAAAAATACTGTGATAATTATAAGCATACATTGATATAATATCAATCAATTTCCAAATAGCTTTTATAATATTTAACTAGCACATATAATATAATACCCTCATCAAACGATGTCTATATCAGACAAAAAAAGTCAGTCATGCCTACCCCGTACCACGTACTCGAAATCCAAAACCCGCAGGTGCGACCATCTCCCGCTATCCAAACCCACCTAACCCAAACGCA
>JAPYZA010004085.1:5861-22271 GCA_030522685.1 Eupelmus azureus | reverse complement strand
AAGGAAGATTGGGGTTTGATAAGAAAATAGATTTAGTTATTGGCAGATATGTATAGGGAGAGTGATTCTAAAGTGTTTTTTTTTTGTGAATTTGTGAGATTTTAAGTTTCTAGTAGTAAGAATAAAGTATGGTCAGACAGTGATATAGGCGAGTATTTAACTGTTCTCATTTTAGTGAAAGCAACGATCGTTTTCTTTTT
Organism: Eupelmus azureus; assembly: GCA_030522685.1. NCBI lineage: Eukaryota > Metazoa > Arthropoda > Insecta > Hymenoptera > Eupelmidae > Eupelmus > Eupelmus azureus. The sequence goes on along the minus strand of JAPYZA010004085.1, from coordinate 22,071 downwards.
TAATATTTAATAATGCAGAGGACAAAATTAAAATTCAGACCGTGTGGGAGTTTTTAAAAAATAAAATTTATTCAAATACAAACATTTAAAAGCGAAAAAATTTTAATTCTCTTCTAAAACATTTCGAAAAAAAAAACAAAACAAATAAACGATCTATATCACTTTTAGTCATCTTCGCGGTACTTTATTATACCGCGCACACACACATACGTGCCTTTTTTAATTTTCCTTGCGTGATATCCGATTTTCTTCTTTTTTCACTCACGTGGAATTAGTTATTGTCACGATATATGCTAGCATTTTTGCCTTGGAGCCAGGAGCTTGTTCGGTCTTGGGGCGAGAGAACGAGAGACTCGACCGAGTTTTCAACGGTTTTAAATATTCACATAGACGAGAGACCATTTTAAGGAGACCGGGTTTGTTTGCTCTGGCGCGTATGTACTCTGCTGTAAAGAGTAATTGCTATATTGTTTTTGAATCTGGCGGTGATAGTATAACAAGATTTTTATACTAAAAAATAAAAGCTATCTTGTTTTACTATAATGATTATTTTTTACTAGAATTCAATTAATGATTTAACTATTTTTGAGTTTTGTAATTCATATTTGTTAATAAAAATTAAAAATTATTTATCACAAATAAAATTTACAAAAAATATATACAGAGAAATATGTGGGACTATTTTAATATGGGGTACCTATCTTTTATTAAGCCAAGATATATTTCTAACTAAATCAGCATCAAATCCTAACTATTTTTCACTTTCTGATATTCTGATATTCGGTGATAAATGTTCATAAAAAAGTAACAAGTTTACTTATTCCTTCTTCATCATTCATCAAAAATATGTATGTGGATTTCCGATATAGTTTGTTAAGTTTACTTTATTGTATTATCGAAAAATCCAAGGTTTTAATCGCCTAAAATTGGAGAAAAGTAATATTTAAAAAAAAACAGCTAATTTACTATGGCAAACTAACCTTATATACAAATAGTCGTAAAAGGTCGGGTCAATACTATCATCCACTGATCTGAAGTGATTTTATCAAATCTTTCAGTTTTCATTGTATTTTCATACAAATAGTAATAAGAATGTATTCAAAAGTATTTATTTAATATTAGCGATTAATTTGATTCAATGTTAATTAATATTTTTGATCTATCACAATTTTATAAGAGATAAATAATATGTAGTAATCATCAAAGTAAAGTGTATCAAATGTTTTTACATGAAAGTAGATTATAAAATAATTTTTTTATAACACCGAATTGAGGACTTTCTTTCATAATATTTATAATTAGAATTATTCCTAATATTGTTATAAATTTTTAGCATTAATGTATATGTACTTTAACCTTATGTATAATTGTAACGGTTTACTATTTTTACATCAAATATTTATGTATTAAATATGTATGCACTAAAATATCAGAAATTTGTGCAAAATTAATTTGAATTCATGCTAATTTGGTTTAAAATATGCGTCGGCTATATTAAGGTCAGCCAACCCATGTTAAAATAGTCACGGAAACTTGCTGTATAATTTAAGAGACATATTAAGACGTTAGTTTCTTTGGTTTTTCAACAAAGCGGTTCTATCTGCTCTTTTTTCTTGGTCGCATCTTTGAAAAAATCTTTCATATTCAAATTTTAATGAGAGTAGTATATTCTGTGGTATACCGTTTTCTTGTGCAGCGGCACGTTTACCGTGCAGAAACGCTTTCTCTGCTGCCTTTCTACGGAGGAAACGGCGTTGTAATGATTTGCAAACACTCAGACGTTAAGACTTTTTGTTTACGCGCCCGACGAAGTATACTGCCAAGGGAGTCTACGATTTTATTAAATTACATCTTCTTAATTAATAAAAACTGAAAATATTGAAAGATTTTGGAATATCTTAAAAACTCTTATTTTCCAATTGATGATTTTTAATTTACCAACAATATAAATATTTAAGTAAAAAAAATATTTATTGTGATAACTTATTAAAGATTCTATCGAAAATTGAATTTAATAAAATACTTTCATTATGTCGAAGTTTGGTTTTATAATAAAGTTTTAAGTAAAGTAAATTTTGGACGAGTTTATGGGTTGTGAAATAAAGATTTTTCCATTGGGCAAAGTGTCGGTTTATATTTCGCAGACCATATATGATTTCATCATTAAATTACGAAGGTGCGACGGAAACTCGTAAAGCCCGAAAAATCGAGTTATACGCGTGCTCGAGAGCGTTTGGTTTTCGATTTCAAAATTCGTATAAATTTAGTGAAAGAGGAAACTCGTATTTGTCAAATGCGTAATTGATATTCACGTACATTATTAATGAATAATTCTGGTTGTGACAGATCAATTGATCGTATCTCGAAATATATTTGTACGATTCAAAGACATGATATTATCATCATTATTATAATTACAAGTACTAACAAACAATTTTTGTCAGTAAGTGACTTAACTTTAAGAGTATTCAAATAAATTGTTCAATGCAAATACCATCATTTACCCAACACAGTAGTTTTTGAAAAATATCTTACTTCTGCATTCTTCAATTAAAAGTAACTTATGTCAAATGATTTTTTTACAATATGTGAATAACAATTCCCTCATCCTAAAACATCAAACACATTCCAACCTAAAGGGTAAATCCCCGCCTCCCGAAAGCGATTTTCATTCGCACGCAATGAGGAAATAACACCTTCCCCTCCGGTGAAAACGCGTTAATCGTCCAAACGTAATTCGATGACCGTCGCGTGCGCGCTTCCCCCGCGGAGGAGAGAAAAAACGAACCCCTCGCTTGGCGAGCGCGCGTGACAATTGATTGCCTGTTAGTGCAGTTCGCGGCCAAAAATCCGGCTACACCCTCGCGCGGGCATACGAGCACAGTAGCGGGACAAATGTAGAGAGGGCGCATTGTTTGCGCACTGAAAGCGCCGTCGACAATCGGCGGCTCCTCGATTGGCGAACGCGCGCGCGCGCCGCTTAACTGGATTTCGGCCTGAGCACGCGAGCTGTCCAGGCGCGTTTGTTGTCCCCTCGCTTGGGCTGTTAATCGAATCCTCAAAGCGGCTGATCTCTCTCGCTCGCCATTTCAGTGCGCATGCTGCAGCACCCAGGACGTGTTTATGTTTCCGTTTGCGCGGCCATCTGTATGCAAAAGAACGCGCCTGGATGTGTATATGTGTGTGATTGAGGGTGTGAGTTGACTGTAGAGCGATGACAAAAGTATAAGCTTTGTTTAAGAGGGCATTATCTGTATGTGCGCCTACCTATGTAGTGTACGTCATGTGCGTATGGCCATAGGAGATAAATCTTTGTTGGATCATCGAATAAAATAAATTTTAGGAATAGAAACAAAAATGTAAAATCTCATTGTTATTAGTACCATTCTCGTAGGTTAATTTAGTAGTAATGAATGGGAAGCATTTTCTTGTTGAGTAAACAATAAAATGTTGTCGAAATACAAATACTATTTCTAGTTTCATTTATTTTTTTATAGTTCCTTGTATGTCAAGATAAAATATTCTTTGACTGTCGAGGCAAAGGTTTTAAAAACATGCAAACATGGTTGTTTTCTTAGAGCTCTAGTCTTTTTTGGGTAGAAAACGGAATCCAATAAACTTCGCAATCACGTTCAATATCTCCAAATCCTTATTATTATTCTGTAAGTTAGATCAAGTAAAAAAAATAATCTTGACAGTAAATAGGTCAATAAAGCTTTAAATTTCCTTTTTATATAAAAGTATTACTTTTTTTGAGTAGACGTTATTAAAAGTTTCTAGTAACATTAAAGTAATTTCAACCAAACTTTTGTCTTAATAAGTCCACGTGTATCCATATTAAGTGTATGTTGTAAATATAGCTATATGTACTTCGCTGTGTGCCCAATTCAATACACAAACAAAGCAGTCTATTTGTGTACATGATCATAATCAAATGTTAGACTCACTGAGCTTATAACTATATATTTACTTTTTACCCTTCGTTATAAACTCATTTATTTTATTGTCCACTCTATTTCACGCTTACGCTCACCGTTCGCCAACAAAGCACCATAAACTTCTACACATCAACCTCGTATATTAAATCCACACATCTATACGATTCCACTTTAAAATTACATTCGCGCACACGTCTCTCCGTGTACGTTTCGCCTGCTCCTAGCTTCTCCTCCAAATCGAAACGCGGCCTACCCTCGCCCGCGAGGGTCTATGTACGCGGCCAGGCTGGCTGGCTTGAAAGGAACAATTGACAATGGTCGTCGGGCGCAACACACAACGGCGATCAGCTCGCGGCATTGAGCTCTCGGTCGTAAAGACGACGTCGCGCAAAGCGAGGACAATCGATTGCGCGCGCTCGCCCCTTGAGTTCCTGCCGGTTACCAGTGCTCCGCCAGGAGACATTCGTAATTTCCCCAAGCGGCTTCCTTCGTCGCTCCTCAGCTGCGTTGTATTATCACGGATGATCGTTATGATAAAGGGAGTTGGGCTGTTATACTCAGAGGCTCGTAAAAATAATTTATCCAGTCAGCTCTCGAAAGCTCGCGATCTTCGCCCCACGCACGGCGAATAACAGCGAGTATATCCAAATCTAATGCCGGCTAAAAGGTATTTGGAAAATTCGTGCTGCCTGCTCAAAAGCAGCTCGTATCTACGGGGGAGGAGAGGAAATTCGCTTCTCTCAAAGAAAGCGGGGAGAAAAAAAAATCTCCAAGCGCGCAGCGACCTATACAAGCCGCGCATAAAGCTCGCGCGCTATGCGGCCCATTAACGAGATCACCTGCTCGGCGCACGTCGGAGTGCCCCGAGCCAAAACCAAAACCAAAACAGGGGAAAAAAAGCCGCAGCGGGAGAGAGAGAGAGAGAGAGAGAGCTCTGTCTGTCTTTCTTTGGTAAATATACGCGAATGAAAGCGAGGCTCTCACGCCGATGATCAACTTTCCGTTTGCGCGCGCGTTCAGGCGCAGCATCGAGGTCGCTTACCGTCTCTGCGGCAGCCGCGGAAAATTTTTTCTTTTTCGCCGCTTTTATACTTGCACGCGATTAGTTCGTAGTGCCTTAAGGTTTGTTTGTTTGAGAGGATGCAGGTTGTTTATGGTGCGTTGAGTATAGATGGAGATTTAGAATTGGATGTTGAAAAAGTAGATATGCTTAATTATTGCTATGTTTGAGTGTGCTATTTATGGTATGCACGGAATACAACTCGGAGTATGTTTTGTTATTTCAAAGCAAAGATTTTCGATATGGTCAATAGAATTAGGCAGTGGATTGAACTTTTGAACTTTTAACCTCTTTCAACTGTTTCTCTAGTAATTACAAAGAGGACAAACTTGAGATAAAACTGTAAAGAAGACCTGCGTAAGTTGTTAGCAATATCAAAATTATTTTCTACTTTTAACAACTTTTACTAGTTTTATCTAAGCAAATTTATTTTATCAATAATGCATCGGTTGCTCTAAAAAAAGTTTTCGTGATAAAATAACAAAAATTTATTTTTTTTTATTTTTTTAAATTCTGCTACATAAATCAATGTAGGAAATTACAGTGAACAAATTTTGAAAAAGTTTTAGATATATTAACTAAAATATCTTTAATATACTATGCACGGAACAGATTTTTACTAAAAGGACTCTAGAGATATTAACTTTCGTAGAATCTTAACAAGTTTGTAATAACTTAAATTGCTAAATTGTACGTATTTTTAATTGAATATATTTTAGATGAAATTAATTAAACATTGGTTAACAATACAAAATAATTTTTATATTCATAATAATTCAATTGCTTCTTTTACAGTTTTAATTTAGATTTTTCTACTTGAAGAATCGAAAATGGACCGTTTGAAAAGGAGCTTGTTAATAATATTAATGTTGATTCAAGTAGTTCTGTAGTGAGTCTATAATATGTCGTTTAAAAATGATCACGCATATTGACAGAGTAACGCTATAATATCATTAAACGGATCATTTTCTGTACCTATTTACATATTCTATCAATGTCGATAAAAAAAGTTTTCAATTCCACGAACTATTCGTTCCGCGTTAGCTCAAAAAAATACTAAAACGCAGAGTGCTGCTGCATCCCCTTTAATTTTTAGCGCACCGGCTTTCAAAAAGCCACACTTAACCCCGAAACGAAGCGAAGCGAAAAAGCAAAAAATAACTAACGCTAGACTGAATGAAAAAAAAAACAATCAACGAAAAAAATACACAATCAAGCACTAAGCGACTCGAGGTAAATTTCCGTTCATACTGTATTCCTTCAGTGCTGTGTTGAAAGAAACACGATAGGCTCGTGTGTAAAAATTTTATAAATATTTACATTTTTTAAACAAAATATTTATTATTAGACAATGAGAAAAACGATAATTCAATATGAAAAGATAAAATGGACAATATAAAACCGGCTCGCTGAAAAAGCCTTCAAACAGTAACAATCATAAATCCGATTAAGCGTATTCCATCAACTCTTCTTCCTCTGATTGTTTGCTACAATCTATAAAAGCTCTCGCATGGCTCATAGAAATCCGGAAATCTCACTAATTTAATTCAAACGAACGGTAGCCGACAATAAAAGATTTCTTAAATACTCTTATACACACACACGCACACACACACCCAGAGAGAACATAGAAATACACCGTCACACACCATGAAAAGTGAAGGTAGCTCTAAGAAAAGCGAATGGAGGAGGCGGTAAGGAAAGGCGCGGAATACAAACCTCTTGCGAGCTCCGCAGGAAAAAGGAGTGTATTCAGTAGCTCCCGTTGCGTAAGAGGCCTCCGAGAACTGACGTGCCTAATTAGCCGCGGAGATGGAGGCGGCGCGCAGTGCACTTGCATATTTCACTCGCTGGAGGGGGGTGGAATTAGCAGCTCCGCGTTTTAGCGTTTCGGGGAGGCCGGCGCGCCACCTGGCAGACTTTTGTTGGCTTTGGCAGGTGGCGCGCGACGGGGGGAGAATAATATGACGAGTCGCGTCGCTTATGCAGATGTGTTGATTTTTGCGTCTGCTAATGGCGCCCACTGTTTTCGCAGCTCCGCGGAGGCTTGTTGCTTGGGCGCAAAATTTGTTTATGGAAATGCGGCACGACGAGGCGTCGAGACTCGCGCCTTGTTTTCTCGCTCTCTCGGACGGGGGGGATGCGTGTTGTTGTCGTTTCCGTGCCAGGGTGTCCTCGACGGAGAAGCTCGAGCTGAGAGCCAGCCTGTGATTGGTGATTGTTAGCGGGCGACGAATTTTTGCTTGCCGATGATAAGGTGAGGATGCTTTCGAGAGGTAGAATGAAAGCTTATGAATGGAGTGCTGTGTTAAGATGGGGTAAGGGTTGGGCGCGTTAGTTTTTTTTTATGTATATTAATGGGAATTTCATAAATAAGGAATGATGAATTGGAAATAAGAATCGGCGACTTTAAGCCATATGTTTACGCAATGTCATGTAAAAGGGTTGTGCTGCAATATGACATAATTTTTTTCGTAAAAAAAGTTGCTTAGGGTAAATTCTATGTATACATAAGATCAAACAAAAAGTTCAGAAATACAAGGCATATTTTCTTGCAACGTAAAATATATGACCAAAAATATACAAAGAGCTTATTTAAGATAAAGCGCCGTAATTTAGATGCAGCTGATCTCGACAATGATTCTTTTTATCTTCTACTTTATCACGGCCGAATCATCGCTCGCCCCGAATGTAATAAAAACTTTCGGGAGGGGTGACCAGTTTATCTATCAGTCCACGCCGTATGTTTACGTATGACTATAAAAGAAAAATAAACAAATAAACAGTGACGCAATATTTTTCAATAATGCTATTGCTTGCAGTTTAATTAATTCAATTTTACGCAGTAAACGTGTATTGGAATAATTCATGATTTAACGATTCAAGCAAATTACTTAAATCAATTAACTTCACTCAATGTTTCATAGTCATCTTAGTAACGATTAAAAAAGTTACATCCCTGGAGCCAGATTCTGTAATCTTAGAACAGCGTTATTTAAGTTGTTAAGTACAAAAATTAATTTCTGCATTCGCGCAATAACATTGAAAAGAATCAGGCCTCTATGATTAAAAAAGCATAAATCCAAATATTAAAAAATCAAATTCCAGAATAAAGCAAGACACTCGTCCACAATAAGTCTTCACGAGCAGAGCTTCCGTCGTTCTTTTATCGGTGCGCGTCCTCGAGAGCGCGCAAAGCAAACCTGGTCTAAAACTCTTTCTAATCCAAGATATCATCAACTCTCTGATCTATACGTATATGTATGTATGCCGTGTGTATGCTTCCGCCGACGCGACAGATTGCGATCGAGGGATTTAGGGCTTCGCCAGAGGGAGAGTTCGGCGCGAATTTTCGTCGCGTACGCCGCACACTCGATCGATCTGGACTGCGGGCGCGCCATCTGTGTGTCTGTGTATGTGTATGTGTATGTGTGTGTGTAGGTGCTACTGTATATAGGGCAGGAGAGACGCGCGCGGCTTGGAATAAATAGCCCGCGCACTTCTGACTGTTCGAGGGATCGAACTGTCGGCGGCGGTTGCGAGTCGAGCCTTTTGACGTCACAGGTAGAGGCCGGGATTGAGATCGCTGGCTGCGATCGAGAGCTTGCGGCTAGTTGCGGAACGTAGGGTAAAGGGAATTTTTGAAGATTGTAGTTGAGATGGTCTTTGTTGGGTGAGCAGGTATGGAACTGTTTGAATTTGGGTTTGCGGTGCGATTGGGGAGAAGAGGGAGCAGTTGTAGTGGGGAATAGTGTTCTTGATTTTTTTTTAAGGGTTACAGATTTTTTTCTGATAAATATTTTGTAAAAAATAAAAGTTTGTAAAATAATACATTTTTTCAAAATTTTTGTAAATTTGATAAACTGATCGGGAATGAATTTTCAAAGTGATTTTGTATCCGTAAATCAATAAGAAGCTACCATAAACTTTGCTTATCGTAAACTGTAACAAAGCAACGAAGTAGCTTTTCTATTTTTAGAAATAACAGTCTTTAGTTCGGTGCCGTCACGTAAGCACTAATAAGTAATGACTTGGCTCGGAGATAACAAGACCAATTACCGGTGAAACTAAACGGTTTTGCGTTTAAAAAAATTATCCTGAAAGGAGAAAAGCCATTTTTCTAATTTAACTTCTATAGAATTGAAAAAGTGGAGAACAAGAAAACTTTTTTACTTACTCGGTGCACTTTCGAAAACGCAAAAAGACGTAAATGCAGTTGTTCTAAAAAATCGAGGAAGCGGACGAAATTTCGGAAACGGACTACTTCTTTCCCGTATCGCGCGCGCTGTCAGGCAGAGCTCGAATCGAATTTATCCTAGAAAAAGTAATGCGTCTCCCGTATACATGAATCCTCGACTGTATCCCCGCAGCAGCCGTCTAACTTTCATCGTTGGCTTGAAATTTATTTTTCTTCAATTGCAGCAATATACCTCCTTACTGAAACAAAAAATAAAATAAATATTTTAAAAACTCCAAAGTAAAATAATAATTCTAGAATTTTATTTACAGAATAAACTTTCAAAACTTCATTGTTTAAACAAATTATCTCCCACCAGTTGAAAATATAATATTGCTTCTGACTTATGCGTCGAATCTTTATAGACAGAAAATACGACTCCATCCAGATATAGCCTGAAGTACGTAATGTCTCCTTTAACGCTTGCACGAACGACCAAATTTCGTGCGTCATTTATTTCTATGAGTGCAATTCCGTGAGCGTCTACGTGTGAGTGTCAAGTGTTTTAAGGAAAAACTGGTCGGGAAACTTTGCGGATATTCGACGCCGAGTTTAATCGGACGTGGACTAATTTAGCGTACAAAACTGTTTTTCACAAAGTTTGAGCGATGTGTTTTTGCTAAAAGAAGAGATACGAGCGAGTTTGGGCGAAACTTTATTATTGCGCATTTCAATTTTAGTTTGATAATTTTGTTTGGGACCTGGGAAAAAATAGGCAGTAGAAAGGTCATAATGCTATTTTTTATTACTGAGATCGACAAACGTCCGTTCAAAGGCTTTTGATATTGTAATCACAGGTTCCTGTTACTTATTTGACATATAATCATGGTCTACTGAAATTTCATTAGTTTTCATTTGTATTTATTTATAATTAAATATTTTACGATCGTCGGCATATATTTAATTAACATACGTTCTTATACTAATAATTCTCTGAATTTCATCGTTAAAGTATTATAGTTACAAACGAAAGCCGCCATTAATTATGTTAATAATGCTCAGGCTTCAAACTTGAAACTGCAAAAAAAAAAGAAAAACGGACGCAGTCTCTATTATTTTAATAAAATCAGGCGATTCGTTCTCTTCTGCCTAGCACGCATTTAACAATTTTAATTACGTTAATTAAAGCTTAGAAAAGAAGCGGTCGCGCGCGTTGAGCTGCACGTCGGTATTATCAGACTTGAAAAACCCGCGAGCGATGTTATCGAGGGCTTGCCGACTGCTTTTAGGAAACGTGCCAACGATACGCGTCGGCTAGTTTATAATTTTATCGCGCGCGTCTGTATTATATACGCGTGCAATTAGACTACTGTCATGAGGATCCTTTTGAATGGAGAGTCGCGTTTTGCTTGCTTCTGTAAGGAAGGGAAGAATGAGTACATTATTCGTGGTTTGTAAAGACGATTTGATGGTTGGTTGGGAATCGCGGGTTTGATTAAGACGTGAAATGATGTTTGTATATGTTTGGTGATTCGACGTATTATTTTTTTTAGAAAGTTTGTTAATACTCAAATAAATTAAGATCGTTTTAATAAAGGTTTTTGCAATTTGAAGATCATGTAAAAGGTTTTACTAAACATATTTTTAGGCAATCATTTTAAATGTGACTCAAATAACAAATCAACGTTACAGAGTTGTTAACTTTTTCTGAACTTACATTGTTGTCAATATTTCTTTAATTTTAGTATCTGGTTTCATATATTCAACCAATTAAGTAACAAAAAACTAAAAGCTATAAATAAGGTATTTTTTGCTGGTTAGTAATTACATAAAAAATCCTATATTTTTCTAAAATCGAAACCCCTTCCAGCAGCTAGACTACGATTTTTCATCCACTCCATACTCCGTATAGAGATACTTCATTTTTCTATTCACGCGCGCATGGCTTTTACCGCTCGACTTTGCTTCCCCCTCGTCCTTGATATACTCCCAGCAGAATGATTCCAATTTTTCAGGCCTTATCCGCACCACCTTACATTCGCACCTTTCTTGCGCTTTATCACGGTCCGCATGGATTTATCGTGATCGCTTCGTTTATGGCGTTTATTTTGTATCGTTGTAATGGTTTTAAGTTGATTTTAACGTGTTCATTTATGGTTCGATGACATATCGTTGGGGTGTTTGTTGTGAGTTAATGAGTTAATTTGAGTTTTAGCTGAATGATATATTTTTGAGATTTCAAAATACATACAGTCTCACTAATGTATTTTCGATAGGCTTTTATTAGCAATAAACTCGAGCGCAATTGGCAAATTAAAATGAATGATTAGGTAGTCTAGTTAAGACTTAATAAATTTCTAGTAAATTTATTTATACACAAGCAAAAATCTCAATAAAAATTGGTAAGCAATTCAAAATAGTCCATTTTGTTTTTTCAACTGGAATCTTCTATGCTTTGTATTTATTATTGTAAAAGTTTTATATTGACAGAGTGTTCACTGCTGTAAAAGCTTTAGCCGTTTTTAGTAGAGCGTTCCACACTTTAAATGTGCTATGAACTATCGTGACTTGGCGTGATGGTGTTATGCATTCAAAGTGTTTGTCGATAGTGATTATCTTTTCACGGCTTTGTATTTCGAATAAATATGAAACATAACGCACCCGGACTCTTTTGAAATTGGTGAGGCAGATGCTGCATATTGAAATAGAGCGTAACCACGCGTAGTCATTCAATTTTTGCTACATCAAGAAATGTAAATAGTTATAAACATTAGCAAAATTTTCATGAAAAAATGTAGCTTATATAACAATTGTTAAAAGAAGTTATATTTAGATAATTTTACAATATTTTTCAGAATAATTCGTTCTCCGTGCCATACAAATTAATATATAATAACGAACCACGTTTTAAATAATATAACTTCTCTGAAAAATTGCAAGAGCCGACAAAAATGCAAAAATCTTCGCAGACTGCGCACTTGATGAGAAATGCCGCAGAGAAAAGGGCGGCTTCGGGTCCTTGAAAAAATTTCGAAGAAAAATCGGCGAGACTTTTGAAAGATTAATATCGCCATGGAAATGTATAAAAGAAAAAGCTGTTAAAAAAAGTGCGAGCAAGAGGTAAAACTGACGGCTCGATAGAGCGCGGGGCTTGCGCGAGAAGATCGTCTCGCTAATTAAGAGGAAGCGCTTCAGTGCGGAAAGCGGAAAATTTTGCTAAGAAAATGCATCGAGAAAAATGGCGGCGTCGGAGCGAAAAATTGTGAAGATTTGCGCCACTTTATTAAGCTTGAAATATCGATAATTTATTTAGTATCGAATCTAAAATGAAGTTTTTTTAATAAATAAAAAGCACTCATAAAATTAACCGATCGTAGATTTGTGCTTTTCGTAGAGTATATACGAATGGTTTTGTGTTTTTGAAGTTCATATCTTTTTTCGATTTGGAAAAGTTAATATTAAACATTTTCGCAATTAAATATAGAATTTTTGTAACGTAATTTAGAAAACGTAAGTTTTTGAAAAGCGATTTTTTTTAATGCCATATATACTTCAAAAAAAAAATTTTTTTGAAAAAAGTTTTCATACGTACGATGAACATTTAAAGCTCTAATTAATTTTCAGCTAAATCATAGTAAAAGCCTTTCAACCGGTTATCATTGACATTTAAAAACCGAGTCATCGAAAAGCATTCGTTTAAATTTAATTATTTCAATGACTTTTGCATATTTGAAAGCTCCTGTCATTAATTACATTAAAAGAAAAGACATCTAAAACAAACAAATCTATTACACTCGTCCATTTCCAAATCTTTACTCCTGGCTAATCCCACTTGATTGCCGGGACTTCTTGAGCGAACGGGCAGGATATTTCGAAAATCCGAATAGCGGCGGACGAAAGAAGGCACGCGGAGATAACGAGAGACGCGCGGCCGCGCGTCGCCGTCGCCGACAGTCGGCGAATCGATAACACTGAAAAATCCATGAAGTTCAGGCTGCAAGCCGCATAACCTTCTCCATAGAGCCGTGCGCCGCAGGCTTATGACGGCGCATTGATCTGCCGGCCACGTATATGCGGCCTCGCACATGTACGTCAGCCCTTACCGCTACCTGAGTTATATATGTATATATCCGTATGTCTGGCGCGTTTCTTTGGCTGTTTAATATTTTTCGAGTAGCGATATGAAGGTTTGCAGTGGTCGTTACTTTTGCTCGTATTTTTAATGTTTGAAAAGTTTTGTTTATGCAGTAGTTGCTGCTGTTTCGGTAAGTTTAGTGTATTGCTTAATTTTATTAGTGTAACTTTTTTGACTGGTTTTTCAGTATATCAATTATGTTAAAAAATTCATCTTATATCTTTGCTTGGAGTATAAAGCACATAAATGACATGGTTCAAAGTCTGTGTTTTTTAGCTTTGAAGGGAATTCTTTGGCCTGTTTGAAAAGTAGAATTCCCACTAACAAATAGTAAAAAATTCACGATTATTTAGTTCACGATTATTTAATTCACTAAATAATCGTGAATTTTTTACTATTTGTTAGAACAACTTATTTAAATAAAGTGACACGTGTGAAAATAAATTCTGCGCGTTCTATCATCCATCAGTCTTCTTTTACATAAAAGAATTATTTTATTTTTATTAATACCTATCATAAATTTAAAGTTAGATAGATGAAAATTAACTCGGCTGTTGTGTCAGCTAGTTACAAAATGTCGTTCCGTAAAAAACGCGTTTAAAGTTTTACCTTTACCTTTTAGAGGCAGCCAAACTTATGTTGTTTCGCTTGAACGTCTACAAGTTAGTTACTTCTTTGAATTTTTAAGTCTGCAGCTTAACTTATGATGCTGTTAAAATGAAAAAAGTCAAAGAACTTGATTCCATGATGAAATAATAGTAAAATATTCTATTAACAAAAAATTTTTAATTTTCATCAAATAAACTAATTTTCTGATAAAAATGTATATTTTCTGATGTTGTGAAGTACTCGAGCAGATTCATTTTGAAATTTTGCAAAAAACCTTTATGAACCGTGAGCACTTGAATTATCAAACGTATACACATCATCAGATTGCAAATTCTGTATGTACTTTTATTACGTTCACTTAAACGTTTTCAAATTAGCTTTTTACAAAAATAGAAATGTTTAATCATACTTTTTATCTATAAACATAATTAGAATATTGCGTAATTAAAAAAATATTAGAAATATTGGTTAAAAATTTAGATACACATTATTCTTGTAATAACTTAAAGCTAAAATTAACAAGCACTAAGATGTTAAAAAAAAATTATAAAGCTTCGATCAAATAAAACTAAGCCACGAACAAAAATCCCCAAGAAACTGTTGTTCAATTTCCTCCTAGGGTCACGAAAATGCCGTAGCTAATGACCCAATTATCTGGTCCACTTCGCAATCCTCGCAAAATGCCCTTGATATCTGTCTCACTTTGTCCTACGAGCGTGCGAGCTGGCTTTCCTCGAAATTCCAGTTTGCGTAATTCGTCAGCTGCTCCTCGAAAATACCTCCCTCGATAAACGTGCGCGCGATCTTATGTACATGGCGCGTCCAAGTACCCGATAATCCACTTCATTCGTGCGTCTCTCCCGCCGTGTAGCGCTGGGCTGTACGAGTAAGTACTCGCTTTTGCGCAGGGCGAATCATTAGCGGGAAATTTGGGCGCACGATTTACGTTTTTTTTCAGCCAGGTAGATTGGAGGCAAGTCGAAATTAAAATGGAAGTTTCATTGAGTGGTTTACAGTTGAAATTTGAAAATTAAAGTGTATTTCGAGCGTTTCACCGGTTAATTACGTAATTATTTCAGGGCTTTCAAAACTGTACGCCGTTTTAATTATTGGCTTTCAAAGTAATTATGAGAGCAATGTTGTTCTTTACCATGAAGGATAAAAAATTTTTGGGAAAAATTTACTGTTTACTTAATAGTATTATTTATTAATATAAATGATCTTTATTTTCCGTTAAATGAAAAATATATTAAAATTTAACTATGCTTGTAATACAAAAATAGATTCTTAGTAATTGATAGAACTACTGTTGGCGAAATAATAACCTAGAACATAAAGACTCTTTTAATGGCATCTAAGATATTTTTAATTTTGAAGCCTTCGATCGATAGTCTCTTTGCAATAACTATCATCCCGCATTTCTCGCTTTTCAACAAGACATTTACAATGAGAATAATCTCATTTGTAATCGGTCCTTGACGGACCTTCGAATTGTACCTTTCAAAAGGAATCTTTAAGTCTAATTAAAGATTCGCTTGCATCATAGGCAGATCTGGGCAGGTCGTACGAGAAAGGACAAATGCATCAGCGCAGGACGATACAAATGAAATTGCATCGCAAAGCAGAAAGCTAAGTGCAAGCTAACTGCACCGTTGCGGCTCAAAAGCAGTTCGATTATCGCGCTAAAGTGTAGCTCGCGCAAAATTAGCACGGTAGAAGCGAATATTCAAATTGGGGTTAAGTGCCTTACCGCGCATTTGAGATCGTAATTTAATTGTTCGTTTCGCGGAGACGCCGACTTTTAAAGCGGGGATCCGAAATGGAAACGATATAATTAATTTCTAGGTATTTAACCCTCGTTAGTTTGCCGAAAAACGAATTTCGTGATAGCTAGCTTGGTTTAATCAAAATATTTAAAGTTGTATTCAAGTTTGGCCAAATGTTCCATTGTAGTAGAAAAAATTATTAAGTATTAGTATTACTATAATATTATTACAATATTGCTACAATATTATTACAATATTATTACAATATTAAAACAATATTGTTATAATATTACTGCAATATTGACATAATATTAAGACAATATTATTACAATATAAATACAATACTTAGACAATATTGGCACACGTTGCTATAATATCGCTACAAAATTGATACAATATAGATACAATAATAATGCAGTATTTTGTATAATACTTGTGAAATATTGCTAAAATATTCGTGCCATTTTGTTACAATCTTGCTACAATAATATCATTACAATATTTTACCAGTATATTAGCAATATT
>JAPYZA010004084.1:0-14020 GCA_030522685.1 Eupelmus azureus | reverse complement strand
CAGGTCCCAAAACCTTTAGAACCACTTTACTTTTCAGATAAAAAAATTTACAAACTTACGAAAAAATTATGTCCGGTTTATATGAAACATACTGTATAATAGGTAATATTGTCTGAAAATAAAATAAACAATTTAAATTGTTATATTAATAAAATTTATTTTAATATTGATATATAGCAGATGCCTTATGTCTGTATATTTCTAAAAATTATTTACATGTTTCACTTTTCTTGCAAAAGTATTTTAATAGAATTATCGTAATAAACTATAAAACGAATCAAACAACAATATTAATTCAAACGATCTATGTACGAAGCACAATTGCTAAATGAAGACCGTCTTTGACAAGTTTATAGTAAATTGCAACACGAATGGCAAGAGAATTTTTTTAAGCCGTTTATATCTTACGTGTACGCGCGTCAACTGCATCTTTGATTTACAAAACGTGTACAGTAATGGCACTTGGCGCACTGGCATACGTCTCGCAATATGTAAAAATCTAATCGAGTCAGCAATTCGTTTCGTTCAGATACACTCTAACATCAGGACTATCATTCGTACAGCATGACTTGAACAATAACATACAAATTGAAAATATAAATACTAAGAGCTCGTCTCTTAGCACTGAACAGTGTAAAATTTTTCGAAATTAAAAATCAACGAATTTTTATCATGATTCCATAGCTGATACGGTCACTGTGTTGTGGTTCACAGCAATACGAAACCCGACAAACTCATGAACGGGATCGTTCCTTGGTTCCTATTAAAAATTACTATACGCAGTAACATTATGCGCTCTGTAATACGCTTTAGTGTAAAATTTAATAATTTGTTCCTACAAATAACCGACAGTAGCAAACAATAACATGGTCCCAAAATCCCTCATTTTGAGATCTTCGACATAAAATAAATTACCAAAAATGAGGACATTTCGGGTCAATGTTTTTAAGACGTGCGAGTCTATAAAAGTTGAACCTTATTCCAGAGGTTCCAACATTCGTCAATTATAAAAATATTATTTCGTCCGTCCCGCGGATGCGCTGGAGACGAATTACAAAAATACACTTTAGAGAGCCGCGAGGCCTTTCGTCGAATTCCAATTGTTAAAAATCATTGTCCCAGCCGGATATGTCATCCGGTGGCGGTGGATCTGCGTCCGGCGGATACTCGTCGAAGTTAGTCGTGTCCATAGGACTCAAGACTTTTGGCATTATCGGTGGCTCTAATGTTCTTGCCCGTAGGCCTTCCCAATTAAATCCGTCGAACCACCTAAAGTATAAAGTATTATTAAAATATCATTCATAGTTCACCTTTTTACATAAATTATTAAAAGAAAGTTTATTTTTAATAAATAAACGATCTTGGCAATACTAAATATTTATGAAATATACGCACTTATGCTTTTGAATCTCACTGATGCCTCCTTTTTGGTAACCAAGACGTTCAGCTGGATTATCTCTGGAAAATTCAATTCACCCACATTTACAAAGTTCTTTATTTTCAAATCTAAAGTCAACATGTAATAAACTGCAATGTGAATTACCTGCAAAGCTTCTTTATCAAAACGGTGGCGTTACGCGTTATCGTTCTCGGAAATTCGATTGCGTCGATTCCCTTTAGAATGATGTTGTATGTTTTCATTGGATCAGCTCCGGTAAACGGAGGCGTGCCAGTAAGGAGTTCAAACATGAGCACGCCAAGAGACCAGTAGTCGGCACTGATGTCGTGACCTCGGTTCAGGATCACCTCTGGGGCTACATACTCCGGAGTGCCGCAGAACGTCCATGTTTTTCGACCATGCTCCAGCCGCTTGGCGAAACCAAAGTCCACAAGTTTTACATACCTGGTAGAAAAGATAGTATAATCATGATTATTTGAAAAAATAATATTAGCTTTTTAAAATTTTAATTGCTTATTAACTATAGTACTTTAGAACTAAATATCGAATAGTAGGAATTTTATTAACGAATATTTGTATTTCATATTCATTATTTATTAAAACATTAAAAGTAATTGTAAATTAAGTTTCCCTCGATGGAAACCATCTCTATGAGCATGTCATAAAATAAAAGATAATAATAGCGACTCAGTAAAGCACTTCCAACTTTTTGACAAATAGTCTAATATATCTTTTAAAAAATGTATAAATAACTTCTTGAATAATTACTCAGCTTACTCATAAGTGAGCGCTGAATTTCAAATTTAGAAAAAGAATAAAATAAAGTAAATTTAAAATCCAAAATTTTACTCCTCAAATACTTACGTTGATGAGTCATACAGAAAATAATTACCAAATTACTCATGTCTGGACAAGACATCTCAAGAAAATTAGGAATCATGTTCTAAAAATAGACTCCCTTATATGATTCATTCACGAGTAGAAAACAAAGTCACTTTAATAGGCTTGTTACTTATCTTATTGCCTATATAGGTCACTTTTTAAATGTACTTGACACAAAGGTAGCAGTATCCGATTCTGTTTTACGCAATTAAATAAACGGTTCTTCCGTCTAAACTTCCATAAAATAGATCATTGTCAAATTTCCCAATACTTCTGAAACCTTTTGCTTAATTCTTTTTTACAAAGATACACGCGTCAAATTGAAATTACCCTTGACTGTCGAGAAGTAGATTCTCGGGCTTGAGATCCCTGTAGATAATATTGCGCGAGTGGAGATAGTCAAACGCCTCGACGACGCAGGCCGTGTAGAATCGCGTGGTCGAGTCGTCGAAGTGTCCCTTGTCCCTGAGCACCGTCCAGAGCTCGCCGCCCAGGCAGGCTTCCATGAGCATGTAGAGGTACTTGCGGTCCTTGAACGTCTTGAAGAGCTTGACGATGAAATCGCAGTCGGCCTCGCCCATTATTCGCTTCTCCGACATTATGTGCTGCTGCTGTCGCGTCTCCACGATCTGGGCCTTTTTCATCTGCTTCAGGGCGAACGACCTCGAGTTATCGCCGGCTATCTGCACGAGCTCCACTCTGCCGAAACCACCCACGCCGAGAGTCGCCAGCGAGCGCAGGTCCTGTAGCCGCAGATCACGGAACTCTTCGTTCAGCCTGTTAGAATGAAATGTAGAGTTAAATAGGGGTTTTGTAAGATTTTTTTAAAGACTGTAGATGTTTACTATTGAAGAAGAGAAACACCGACACGATTTCAATTTAAAAAGTTTTATTTACACTGGCATTATTGAAAATTTTACTTTAGTAAAGTGTCTGCAGAATAATAATTTTAATTTGAAGTGGCAACAAAACAGGTAGAAATCGCGTGTCTGTGTTTCGCGTTTCACTTAAATGGTATGGAACGTGAAAACTACATAAAATACTTTTACGTGAATTTAGCATGCCACAACAGTGATACACACGCAGCCGCTCAATAACGAAAGTTTCATTTAAATTTATAATTTCACAGACTATTTAAGATAAAAATTTATGAGACAATGTCAAGACGGCTATATTTTAAAATGAACAGATGTGGATGAAACCACTTATACATCTACTTTCTTCTTTTTTCTTTCAGGTCCCCTTGAAATTTCAAATTATTAACAAAAAGCTTTCTATTAAAAAATAAAAAAAATAAAAAAACAAGAAATAAAGTAAACGTTTTTGAATTAAAAAAATTGCATAGAATAAAAACAAATTTATAAAAAATAAATCTTCCAAATCTCGTCCTTTAAAAACTTGGCATATTGAGCGGCCCTACATACTTAACATCCGTGCTCGAGAATAGAATCTCGTTGGACTTACGTTCTTCTAATTAGCCTCTCTTACGCCCCCGTCCTTTAGTTAGGCATGAAACACAGTTAGTTTAGGTTAGGTAAAAAGGGTCGGAATGTCAGTACTCAGCAGCTGAATTAGTCGCATGAAACTAATGTTGAGTATAGCGATATAATTTCGAGCAACTGCTCAGGTTACTCTCTTTCTCTTTCTCACCTTCTGCGTACGACTAGTTCATCCTTGTAGCGCATTCGGATTTCATCGAGCGAGGATATTAGCTGATTGAACGTCTCCCGATCGATTACCAGGCAGCTCACACCGTCCGGATCGTCTGCTATTATGTTCGCCGTTCTGAGATCGTCACTGTAAATTTTTCAAATGCAAATCGAATTAGTAAAGCTATTATTTAATAATTTTATAAGAACTAAATAGATTTTTCTACACATTTTTTAATTACTTTAATTATTAGTGTATAAATCGAATCATTTACGGAATTCATTGTAAAAACTTAACATTTATTTTCACGCAAGGTATTTTAAAACCGAAAAATAAAAAAAAGAAATTCTTTCAACTTCAAAGAATTTACTGCCCACAAAACGAGCAACTCGACAAAAAAATCCAAGAAGATTTACAAGACCTTCAAGGCAACTCTGAAAAAGAACAAAAAAAGCATATACCCTTGAAGAGCCTTCTCGCCGAAAAAGTCGCCCTTGCCGAGGGTCCTGATGTACTTCTCGTCCGTGGTGTCGGGCTGCTTGATGGTAACTTTCACCTGGCCTCGGCTGATGATGAAGAACGTGTCGCCCCGCGCGCCCTGCCTGACGATGTAGTCACCATTGTTGTAAAAAGTCTGCGAGCCGCAAAAGCAAACGAAATTCGATTACATACGGCTCTGGCCTGTCCGCTGCTTTTATACAGTGCGGCTTATAACCTCAGCGGCGCCGGTATTATACAACGAAACAAAAAACGAAATAAACGAGACGCGGCTTGTTTTTTTTTGCTGGGTTGCGCGGATCGCTGCGGGATTGGGTTTTTTGGTCGGTGAGGTAAGTTTTTGGGAGTTGGTTGTTGTGGTTTTTTTTTGGAGGTGAGGGATATTTTGAGGAGTTTGGGTTTGTTATTTGTGGAAAGGTGGCATTCGCTTTTAATGGGTATCGAAAATTTTAAGTAAACGTTATTCGTATAATGTGTGGTTTGCAAAAAGTCCTTACCTCTTCAAGTACATCGGAAATTTTGATCAGAGTTTCCTCGGGCAAGTTTTTGAAAATTGGAACGCTGAAAAAATAGACATTGTTATGTAACAAAGTTTCTTTTTATGTCTGATGCCAATTTTCTTTATAAAAAATATTTTTCCAGAATAGGGCAAAATAAATAAAATAAGTAATTAAACTTCTAGTTTCTCCAATCAATTAAGAATCTCTTTCGCTAATTAAAAATCCATGATTTAAAAGACGTATTTCTACATCCACACAGAAACAAAAGTATAACCCACCATCACTCAAACAATCAAAACCCCAAATCGAAAAACCAAAAAACCAACCTTTTGAGGAAGTCCGTGTATTCGGCCTGCCTGGACAGGCCGGTCCTCATCATGATCGTCTGGAAGCATTGCCGGTCTATCGCCCACAACCGGCAGTCCGTAGCCGCGGTTATCGTCGCCGTGCGCTTGCAGTTGTACAGAATCGCCAGCTCGCCCAGCACCTTGCCCGGCGCCAAGGTGCTCAGGTACTTGCCGTCCCTCGACACTTCCACCTTGCCCTCTGCAAGCGCAAAAAGCAAAATTAACTTCACGGTTTCTCGGTAACGTCTTTTCAACGTTTTATATTAAGTCAGGAGCATTGGCTATTGTGCGCCGGAGGCGCGCTGGGTAATTAAGATTGACGTCGTCGCGCCTCGTGGCTGCTTGGGGCAACGGGATGTGTGTGTATGCGTTAGGAAGGCGGGTTTATAGGGGCACGTATGCGTGTAATAATAAGCGCGCATCAATGGACGGCGGCCATTTCAATCGGGCTGGCTCCGAGGAATGGTTTCAGGCTTTTGTGTGTGCTGCTGGGGAATTTAGTTTTTTTATAGGGCTGGGTAGTATGAAGTGATTATTACTCCTTTTGTTTTGGGAATTGCATTTGTAAATGGAAAAATGTAACTGTAAATTTCATTTGAAACAAATAATAAGCGCTGGAGTATGGATCAAAGTGGATTAGAAACAGCTGTTCTTGATTAGTTAGACTCGGAGTAGAAGGGCTTCCGAAAGCGGGATTATCGAACGCTAAACCAGTTTCGAAACGGATTGCTTCGATGTTTATAGCGTGTCATCATTCGGTAACCGATTTCCATATGAGCTAGTGATCTCAAGGACGCTGCGAGCGTGTATCTAGGACCCTAAAGATTAATTCTTATCGTATTAGATGTAATGAACTGTAGTATCTAGTATCTTGCTCAATGTAACGATATATCTTTAAACGATTCGAAATCAATTTTATTTTATGCTTTATAATAGTAAGGAGGTTCGGTTATTAAATTTCACAAGCGATATGTTGAGGAGTCGTTTTGATAAAAGCAGCGATTAATGTTCTTTGTAATCAACGCTGATAGGTTATTGAGTATTAAGAACATAGAGTAATGATGGATATTTTGAAGAACCTTGTATCAGAATAAAAGCGTTGCGAAAACCTTTTAACGTTAATAGTAGGGAGTCGAGATTATAAAAGTCCTTATCGTTAAGTATTATATTTAAATTAATGATAATAATAACAATTTATTAGACGAAGTCTTTAAATCGTTTAATATAATTAAGACATTATAAGTAAAAATTATTAAAATGCACAAACTTTTTAACTTTTCGATCTATAAAACACAAAAAATCCATTTACTCTTAAGACACTCACCAAACTACACACAACACGCAAAAATATCCCACCCTACTCCACAACTCCTCAATTAAAAGTAGTATCACGCCTCCCCCCCCCCCCCCACCCCCACCTCATCACCCAAAACAATTAATCAACGGCACCTCACATACACACGGCGCCGCAAAGTGAAATCCGCGCGCAGCGGATCCAGCTCGCTTGCAAAACTCGCTAGACCATCGAGTTGGCAAATAGGCGCGGCCGCTCTTATGTAAATAACAGCTCGGCGCGAAATGTAATAAAAAAGAAATTAGCATAATTAATTTGGCCGCGCAATATAAATACGGAGGAAAGTGCGGAGGGAAAAAAAGTTATCTAATCCGGCGCTGGGAGAAGAGCGCAATGAAAGTAATTGGCGGTTATTTAGGTGAGTTAATGGGGCGCGCGCAGCGGATGTGTCGTAAATTGAAGATTCGAGATGCCGCGGAATGAGCCGCTGCGCTCAGCCGCGAGCGCAGTATTGTTTTCTCTCTTGCTCGCGGTGAAAACGCAAGTATGTGTATGAGTGCGATGTGTACGCGGGTATTACGCGCTTTCGCCCGCGCGCTGGTTTGTACGCTGCTGGCGTTCGACTTTTGGCTCTCGCTCGAGGCTGGGATTGTTGAGGAAAAGTTTATGATCGATTGTTTTTTGAATAATTGCAGTTGGGGAAGTGTTTTTCTTTGGGGGATTGTTGTGTTTTAATTTCGCGGAGTGTGTATGTAAGAGAGTTGGTTTGGTTGGTTTTGTTGGCCGAGCTGCTTTGCATAATAAATGTAATAAAATGGAATGTTGAAGTGAGCTGTGTGTTGAGGTAATTGTGAGAACTGCGGATATGATCTCATTAATCTCGCTACTGCTGATTGTAAGCAGCGCGCCCTTTAAAAGTAAATTAAATTAATTGGATGAGAGGAAATTAATTTTTCATATATCGTTAAGCAACATTGACTGTAACATTGCGTTTGTTAAATTAATTGGATGGAGGATGATTATTGGTATAAACAAATGTAATTTATTCAAACGAAGATTCTATTTTAATGGCTTTGAAAAACAGTTTAAAGGTCATCGTTGCCAGAATGCTAATATACTTAAAGCCTGATTGCATAAAAGTTTTTTTTAGGTAACTCCTACGCGTTACGCTTGCACTACACTATAAAAACGTCGCATAGTTGAAATTTTAAATTTCAAATCGCTATTTCTATTTCTTTCCAGACAAAACCAGATTACATTTTGTAAAGTCAAAACTGCCGGAGCATAAAAAAACTTATAAAATTAGCAGACAGCGCGCGCACGTGTGGCTTAATCAGTGTTTGTTTTTCACAGTCACAATTTTTCATAATTCTACAATAACGGTTGTTCAGCTTCACATCCGCATACATCCCCAAGGCTATCAAAATCTATTTTTAGCCCCGCCGCCTATACAGCGCATATCAATAAGTATTCCCTTCCATCTAAAGGCGATCACGTACGAAAAACTACGCTCCAGAAATCCAAACTCGTCCCGTCCATCCGGCGCGGCCACTCCACCAAACGGTAACGCTCGATCCTGTTTTTCCTCCTCCTTCTCACAGCCCGAGAATTCAAGAAAAAAAAGCCGAGGAAAAATAGGGCCCCCGACACAAAAGTGCGAATAGTTTTATATAAAGCTTTCTGAGAACAGGCCGCACGTACAGTTGCGCAAGTGGCGCGCGCTCCAGTGCAGCGCGCTGCACTTTTTTTTTTCGTTGTTCGAGGAGAAAAGGCGAGAGAGCGGCTGTGTGTGTATGTATGCGGGCACATACCAGGCTTGCAGTTTCGCTCTGGGAGTATGTATATACGAGGATAGGCGCAGCGCGGAGATTCTTAGGTGCTTTCACGCGCGCGCCGTTTGAAGACACTTTTCTTTCGCGCGACGCGCGGCTCTTTGTTAGAGAGACGGCTCGTAGAAATCGGGTCAATGGGTTGGCGCGAGAGCCTTTCAATGGGAATCTTTCGAAGGATACTGTCAGCGGGGGTAGAGATGATGAGTCTTTCGTTATTTGAAGATTATCGGGATTTGAGAGAGCGGCTGGATCGGCGTGAACGAATTGTGCGGTTGGAGGTTGAAGTGAAAAGTTTTGTAATGTAGGATAGTTAAGATTGGTTTATGGATAGTGAGTTTTCCAATTCTTAGTCGCTCGATCTTTGGTTTTACATCGGCGGAGCGACAGAGTAACAAAGGCTTTTGTTGTTTATGGCTGTGGAGGATCATTAGCTTTGAAATTTTTTAGTTTGCGTTCGAGTTCAGAGAATGCGCGAGAAACATAGTTTTGAACTTTCACTTAAAAAATCGAGAGCAATAATTATGAATCTTTTACTTTCTAATTAAATATAAATAAAGAAGATGTGGCAATATAAAACTTCCTCTTATCAACAGTAACAGAGTTCAATAATCAGTCTCGTCAAAATATCTCTGGTATGTATTGTAATATTAATGAATTTGCAAGTTATCGAAGAAATATTTACTTTAAACTAAGTATTTAATAAGAAATTAATCGGTTTGAAAAACAGATCCTTGAAATTATTGATAAGGAAGAAGGTCATCAAGATATTTGAAAGTTTTAAAACCACTACAAATCTTATTTAAAACTAACGATCTCATTTAAAAAGTATCGATAATCACTCTTAAAACAATCGCTTTAATTCCAACCCAACGCAGCCTCGACCACAAAAAGCCAACAGTTTAGCCAAACAGTTTTTAATTTGTTAGATTTTCCACTCTCAGTTCTTCAACCACTCCAACCTCTTTAAACGACGAAACCGTAAAAACCTTTTTACCATTGCAAACGTTTTGAAAGTGCCGCTCTCTCGCGAAAACAAACGGCGCGCAGGCTTGGCTGGCCTCTCGCGCCGCCTGTATATTTTATACGGGGAAAAACGAAAGCGCAAATATACTCGCCCTAACAAGAGTGCTTGTAAAAGCGTCATAATGGAAAGCCCGCGCGCAAAGTTCAGCGCTTGTCTGTGGAATCGTGCCGCAAGGATTTTTCGAAAAAGGCACGTCGAAGATAGATTTATTATCGCGGGGATATGCTTGCACTCGACGATAAGTGTAAGCTAATATCTGCGAGTGTTTATACGTTGATAAATCGGATAATTGAAAGGGATTTGTAAATAGTGGATTGTTCTCAGGAGAGATTTAATGCTCGGGCTGGTTTTGATTAGCAACTTCATTTTCAACAGTTGAATTGAGGAGAATAATTTGTTTTAATTTGAATTTGAAGTGGCAGTAAGGAAATTGTGATAATGCACTGAGAAGAGAGCTGTAATCTGCGTCATATGAATAAGCGGTCTAAAATGTTTTCGTTAATTATTTTACGTAACTCGAGGAGCGATACGCATATCGAGAAACCTCATAAAAATTTCCATGAAAACCACGTTAAGAAGTTCAATAAAAATTACAGAAACGCAACGTCCAACCTGATTCATAATCAGGACACTGGAATAATTCTTATAATTTTCATAATGACTCATTCGCTATTTCCTCTAAACCAGAGCAAGCCAGGCCGTTGCCTCTATATAAATCGACTCTTACCCAAACACCTATATCGCAACTATTTTCCTCATTTCCACGTCCCCATAAAAATCTCAATACACCCGCTCGAAACAGCCCGCCGTCTTTCCACATCCACTTTACCCAGCATCAGCTCTGAAAAAAGCAGCTACAGCTGCTCAGCGCGCGATCTTCCCCCCAGGCCGCATTTGACGTAACCGGAGCCGTGTGTGTCTCCTCCTGCACTTCCTGGGAACGCTCGGCCACGCGTGCATGTATATACACTCCCGGCAAGAAGAAAAAAAAAGATGCACCGTAATCGCATGCTACTCGCGTATACGGGAACGCACTTACGGGTCTATTATGCTGGTAAGCGCGGGTGGTAGGGAGAGAATCGCTCGGCTCGATCTTATCTCGGCTGCGATTCTCGATGCGAATCTTGCAGGAAGAGGTAGCTTTTGCGCGCGCACGGAAGTTCAATTTTATGCGATTATGTTAAGCTGCGCGCGAGCCGCTGAGTTGTGTTAAAAGCGCTGTTTTAACGGTGCGGGAGGTAATTAATTGCTTGATGAAGGCTGCATGCTATGAGTTTTTGGAAAAAAGGAGAGTGTTTTTGGGCCGAGCGGGCTCATTATGCGCAGCCTTCTTACGAATCATTAAATTAGATTAGGAAAAATGATTTTCAAATCTACGGAATATGATTATTACACCGACAATAGAATATCAAGCATAAACCACTTATATCGCTGATACCCATCTACAAAATCGTGAAATACCCTTCGTCTCGGATCCATAAATACGAACAATGGAATTAAACTGTCATAAATTAACCAGCAATTTTCAGCTTGCTCAAACAAAAGACTCCTTAAACGCTCGCTCGAACCACGGAACCAAACTACTCCTCACACCTCGAGAAACAACACAATTTAAAGAAAAAGAAAAACCGACCCATCGCCGCGCGAAAACAGCAACTTCTGCCCGCGAACCCGCGAGTTCATTTCCGGAGAAAGTCGCCGTCCCAGGCAGTTTCGGAGCCAGCCAGCGCGAAAGTGAAGCCGAATCGTGCGCCGCGAGCGTGTGGCAACATCCTTGATCCGGCGCAAGGGGGCACTTTTCCCGCGAATGACCCTGAACTGGATTCGCGCGCGGCGCGGCCATTTAGCATTTCGCAGCGAGCGCAATTAAACGGCCCCGTCGAAATTGAAAGGGGCACTTGTGTCTTTTTTCATTGCGAGGCGGGACGATTGAAATTCGGAGCGGAGGCTGTCTGAGCTGAGCGGAGCCGGCAGGATGCGCGGCTGGCTGTAATTTATGTGTTAATGAGGGAAGATGATTAGTGTGCTTTTGTACTCGTAAATTTGTTTTATTGAGATAAGCACGTCGTTATGGCTTTCGAATCTTCCGCGCGCGTGTCGTTAATTCGTTTTTGTTTGGTGTGTGTGCGTGAACGCCGATCGCTGGGACAGCTGACGATCGTTACATTTTTGTTATCGGTAATTGCAAAATCTCTTCGCAGAAGCGGTTAGCGGGGCGATTTTTCGCTCGCGCGGATAAGTGTGTATTTATTGCTGAGATACATCACGCTCGTTGTTCTTTTCTAAAACTCGTTTTCCCGAAGGCTTGACGGAGCGAGCGCAGCGGCGCAGAGTCTAATAATGACAATAATAAACTGGCTAAAATTAATATTGCGAGGGTTCTCATTGTGGACTGATTTAGCACTTATTCATGCTGACGCTGCGTTGGGATTTATGCGGGGAGTGAGAGTCGATGTTTGGGTTGATTGAAAGAAGTGTGTCTGACCGATTTTGAAATTTTTAATGTGTGCTAAAGAGTGTGGTTCATTTTTTAATAAAAATTGAATAATTTAACGTTGCAGGGACAATATTTTTTTAATGTAATTACTAAGAAGTATTAGAAGTTGCAAAAGTCATTGAGCATTGAATATCTCATTACTGTAAGAAACGCATTGTGCAATTTATTTATTTATAGTTGTTTTTTCATTTACATGTACGTAAGTCTACTTTTTACACAGAACTTGTGTACAGTATTTAAAAGATGAAAATAAATTACAGCATGTCAAAGGAAGCTAAGAAGATTAAGTATAATAACGAGCGAAGATAAAAAGACGTTTGTACTAGTAAAATGCGTAAAAGAGAAAATCAATGTGTAATTTGCATCAATTTTAAAATTACGGAGTGAAATAATCGGAGGAAAGTAAATACGTCGGTGTCCGAGGTATTCGGTAATGGTTGATTCATGCTGCAACCAAAGTGTGTCAATTCTTTTTGTTGATAAAAAGTCCAGGTATTACCGTCGATTTGCCGCGGAAATAATCCGTCAGACTCTCCTTAGAACGAGAGAGAAAGTGTGTACTTATTTTTTTAAACGGGCGAAACTCGCTGCCTTGTAATTATTTAATAATATTTAATTTAACTTTCTTGAAAGTGGGACTTTTTCTCGTTACATTTTTTAAAATGTTACAGTGTTCTTTCATATATGTGTTAATTGTGCTGTCTATAATTTTGGCTGTTACTATATTATCGAAAATGATAATCTAATTTGCATTATCATTTAGACTCTAAATGTAACACATTCTTATGTTTACCAAAGAGATATTGATAGAAGATATCATTGAAAAATATATATTTAAGAAATAGAACGATAACATCTTTATATTTCATCGAATCGCTCTAAAAAAATTATTTTTAAAACTATCGCTTCGATTTTACACTTTTATTAACATTTCGTATTATTTAACTATACGTTTGATAGTCGATTCTAAATTCTCATTGTAATTTAATCTTTCCATTACCATATTATTCCGTTACGAGCGAAGTAAAAATTACATTTTACAACAACTAATTAATAGCTGCTTATGCTTATCACGAAGCATACCTTCAAAGAATTTATGACATTAGCCTCACCAACGTCTCTCAACGCAACTTTCATTGGCATTTTTTCTCCTGCTCGACCGATAGCCACACTACCCATATCAAAGCTTGCAAAAAACAATAAATATTATTACGACCACACGGAAATTTATCTATTCCAAATCGTCACCGATACAGCACGTCCATCACTATCAGAAAAAAATATCTGCCATTCCAACTGTCCCATCCGAAGTCCCGTTGAGCCTCAGAACGATCCTATCTCCTCGAGATACATCTCAGACGTTTATCAGCCGTCAACGGATCCAGAACAAAAGAGCCTAACAGCGAGCCGTCTCATCTGCTCTCGTCTCCGTCGAAAATTACACGCCGGCGACTCTCGATAAAGATTTCATTAAACAGTAACGGTTTATCGGACGCGCGGCAATTACTTATCCAGAGCTATAATTACGCGCTCCACTGTCTCAGACATATACATTCCCCGAGAAAATGTATTTTCATCCAACGATCGCTTCACCTAACACCCCCCTTAAGTGTGAAAACCCCCAATGTCAAAGGCAGTCAATCATCCGCGACGTGTATAACAGCAGCAGCGCGAACAATAAACCCGTGCAAACATAGCCGCGCTATCGAAATCCTATCGTCTCCTCTACGATTAATACCGGGGCAAACACGAGAACGCGCGTGTCTCGCGACTACATACCCACACACGCGCGCGTATACATATCATAACGGTGCTTTTCTTTTTCTGCTCGCTCTGCACATCTCACGCAGCGGGAATGTCAAGCACGTGGGGGCCAGCTCTCTCACCTCGGGGCTGCATTATTCATTCCTCCCACAGGCTCGCTCCGAAGCGGCGCTGCTTTTCGGAGCCGGCGAGCGCAGGAAGCGAAAATCACTGTGCGCAAGGCTTCGCGGGTTGGAAAGGTGGAGCGATGCAGATGGCTTGCCGGCGATATCTTTGCCTTTCCAATAAGCAGGAGAGGAATTAAGGTTAACGCGGAGACGCGCCTGATGACGG
>JAPYZA010004083.1:0-25831 GCA_030522685.1 Eupelmus azureus | reverse complement strand
CAGCGCTGGGAGCATACTGCGCGCATCTTGAGTTTGTACACACACTCCCCCCAGGGTGACTCATATTGGAGCATCTTTTTCTATATCTATATGCGTGACAAGTGTGTCTGAATAAGAAGAGTTTTGTAATATCGTCGTGGCCGTTTGACGACAGCTCTGCCGAATTCAGTTCTGAGGCTGACTTTTTATTGACGAGCTTAGAGGTGAAAAATAAAGCTGCAAAAATGGATGCTGGATTCTCGTCGTATCACAATGGTGGTCCCACCAGGGAGCAGGACTTCAACAGGCTGGCCCAGACGATTGGTACATCTATATTGAAGATAACGCAGAATGGTATGTGATTTTGAAGGGGAGGTTTGGATGAGTTGCGGGAAGGGATTGTTTATTTTGTTTTTTGTTTCAGTGTCTTCGATGCAGAAAATGGTCAACCAGCTTGGGAGTTCAACAGACTCGCAAGAACTGCGAAATCAACTGTAAGTCAACTTTTATTTTCACCTTGGTAAAACTAAGAGCGACAAATTTCTAAATAAATTAATTTTTTATTGAATTGTACACCAGAAACATTATGAAGTATTTAGACCTGATGTAAATTTTTGTACTTTTCTTAGTAACGTACAAATCATTATTAGTTTGAAAGAAAATCTTAAAAATGTATCTCTAATATTACTATTACTATTTTCATTTTAACTAGCCATCAAATTCAACATTATACACAACAACTTGCAAAAGACACTACTGGGCACATCAAAGAATTGACTACTTTGGCAAATTCTGGATCTAACAGTCCAGGTGAACAACGTCAGCATAAAATGCAAAGAGAGCGACTTCAAGATGAATTCATGACAGCACTTCATAATTTCCAAGTAAATATTACATTCTACAGTTTCTAAACACTATAAAAGTATTAAATTAATAGTATTAAATTTGTGTATTTATGGCCATAAGTTTTTCAATTAAATTAAATTGAATTTCTTTTTAAATTTTTCATTTTAAAAATTTGTAATAAGGTGTTGTATAATTTCATGACATGTTTTATTATTTTTAGACTGTGCAAAGGTTAGCTGCATCTAAAGAAAAGGATATGGTTCAAAAAGCAAAAGCAAATGTTGGAATTGGACCTTTTGGTGAAAAGAAGACAGAGACCCTTATTGAATTGCAAGACAATAGAAGTCAAAAACAAATTCAGCAACAACAAATACAAGAAGATCTGAATCTAAGAATGCTTGAAGAACAAGAAGCTAATATTCGTCAGCTAGAAGTATGTAATAAAATATTTAAAAGAAATGACAAAACTCAGAATGTGTACTCAATTTATAAAAAAATATATATTTTCTTTATTTTAGAGTGACATAACCAATGTAAATCAAATATTTAAAGATCTTGGTGCTATTGTGCATGAACAAGGAGATGTTATAGATTCCATTGAAGCATCCGTTGAAAGAACAGAAGTATTTGTCAATGAGGGCACAACTCAGTTAAGGCAAGCCTCAAGCTACAAAAATAAATTGCGTAAAAAGAAGTGCATACTGGCAGTCATTGGCGCCAGTATTTTGTCCATTCTAATTGGAATCATTGCTTGGAAAAGTTCCTCTTAGAGTTAACATGTACTTGACAGCTTATAAGGTTATTGGATCATGTTGGCAAGTTCCAACTTAATGTAAATTGTGATCGCTTTGATAGTTGGCAAACAGGTACAGGATATTAAGCCATATGTATAGAGCAATGAAAACCAGGATTGTTGATCGTACAATCATGCAAGTGCCGCTGTTGTTAAAGATTTGTGACAATGTTCAAGTGTACGACCTATCTCTTGTTAAAGGATGAGAAACAATTGAAGTGACCACTCAGTGTCTATTTGTACGATATGTTTATTCACCAAAATAAACAAAAATGATAGTAGTTTATTACAAACATCAGAATTTCTAATATTAAGAGGAAACTTTGGTAAAAGAAAACCTGTATGCATTTTAAAATAGTAATTTTATTTAAAATTTTCATTTATTTTGAGATACTGAATATTTTTAATTCTTTTTGCAGGTACTTTTAATTTTTAGATAAAGTAGTATTGTCACTTTTAATTTTTGAATTTGTTTTTACAATTATTTTTGAGGTTTTTAAAATATTTTTTATTAACAGATTTAAGTACTTATCATTTGTTTAAAATGTTTGATAAAAATATTAAAAACAATATTATTAATTTTAGATTATTTTTACTACATCTAAAGTCTAACACATATATTAGAGTATGCTTTTTATCATAATTTGTTTCCTCTTAATATCTATCTACATCATGAAAATCGAAAAAATCCAGCTGATAAATTATAAACAAGTAATACTGTAAATGTATTGATTGAAAGTTATGATGCAGTAAAGAAGTAAATTGCAATACTTACTGTAATCATTTCATGGGTCAAAGCACAATAATTGTAAATGTGTTACTTTGACATTTCTTAATCAATCATTCCGAAAATTATTTTAAGACTTCATTTACTTCATACAAAGCTTTATAATTCACTTATTAAAAAATTTTTGTGTATTGTATTATTGTAATTATTATTGTTATTATAATTATAATTATTATTGCTATTATTATTATTATTATTATTATTATTATTATTATTATAAAAATAAAGTTATTTTAATTAATATTCAATAAACTAATAAACGTGAATAAATTATTTATTAAACAGTTGTACTACCTCTAATTAATAATACACTCGATTTTATTTTATTAATGAATGTTCTTTAAATTTAATTTAGTAACAATTTAGCAATTTGACTGGTTAGTTTTTTATAATTTGATTTATTCCACACCATGCGCTAATTTGCATAGATTTTTATTAAGAAAAGTTCTATATTTTATCTTTAGTATTTGCATTATTCAATTAGTTGATATATGTGTTTAAAATATGTACACAAAAATCAAAGTAGCTTTACAACTAATTTTTTTATATGCTATATTAAATTTTATTGTGTGTTCATTTATTAATCAAAATTTTAATTGATAAGTTAATATTTAATATTTGTTAAGAGTTTATTAAAAAAAAGTTTCATGTTTTTGAATTACTAAAATTTACACTAGGCCAAGTGGCCATATTGAAAATTTACGCCACCTACAGTACTTCTCATAAACTCGGTTATTACTAAAAATCTAGTGATATTGTGATGTGGGTGTCTATTTACGCATATATTCCGATTTAGCTATTTAGCTGTAATAGTAATAACTGATTATAAGTACATCTACAAATGTCAAATCGTCGCAAAATACTATTGCTGAAAAATAATTCGCATCGATGAACTCGAGGTGCGGTCTTTGGTCTCGAGCGTGAGCCTACAATAACATACTGACAAACAATTTATCAAACAACTGTTTACAAAATGTGGAAGTTTTCCTTCATTGTCACAACTGTACTTTTGTTGTATTTCACGGAATGCGAGGTTAGTTATTTTATTTCGAATTACTCACGCTAAGAATATTGGTTTTCATAAATTTCATGCTATTTCATTATAATTTGTGTATACTTTTTTTCTGATATGTTGTTGAAAGTTGTGTTTGCTTGATCTTGCATACATTATGTTTCGCAATAATTGATTAAGATTGTCACTTCCATCTGGTTTATTTATCACTTTTCTGATTTTTAGGCTCAGTCATATGATGATAAAAGATGTAAATGTATTTGCCCGAGCGTTGATTCTGTTTTAAATACCACATCAGGTGATAAAACTGTTAAGAATTTTATTACCAATGTTCCAGCATCTAAATGGTAATTATTATATTACTTAAATTTTATTATAAAAAAGAATATTTGATTAAATATTTTTTATTTAACACAGTAACTGCGAAGGAGTAGTTCTACCCAGAATTGGGGATGAAATTAAAGGAAAAGAACAGATATTCTGTCCACGCTGTGATTGTAAATATGAAAATAGAAATACTACAATCATTAAGGTAAGAATAATAGTGTCTATATTTAATGATTTAGAATAAAAAACTAAAGTACCATTAACATTTTTATATTGAATTGCAGATTGTAGTTATAATTGTTATATGGATAATATCCTTATTAGTAATTTATATGTTATTCTTAATCTGTTTGGAGCCTTTACTCAATAAGCGATTACATAAAGCCACTGGAGGTGTTGGCTATCAAGAACATAACAATGAGGAGGTATATACAACAGTTTCTATACCTTTGAATCCTTTGCATAATAAGCAGTTAAATCATGTAGATTAGCTTTCTGTTTTGCTTTTTTATATGTTTTTTGCTTGTTTATTTTTGTTAATGTTTTGCTTTTTTTGTAAAAATGCTTAATAAAACAATTGCATTTATTAAACTAATTTTATTTTACCTTTAATATGAGTTTCTGAATTTTATTTTTTTATTCTTAATATGGACAGTAATATTTGTTATAAAGCAATTTTTTTTAATAGTATGAAATCAAAATTATTTCAAAATTTACTTTACGAAACCTTTTGTTTAAATATTAAGAATGAAAATTTTTTTTATACATCTTTAATATTGTACAAACAATACAATAATATAAAATAAGAAAAATTTAGTCATATCTTAAGAATTTTATAATTTTATTTAGGATGATACATCAGTTGCTCCTGGAATGTCACATCCAATGGGTGTGAGAGGAAATGTTTTAAATAGAGTTGGTCATCAACAGGACAAGTGGAAGAGACAAGTTCGGGAACAAAGACGTAATATTTATGATCGTCATACGATGCTTAATTAAAATTTTGTTAAAGATTTTTTTGAAAATCGACTTTATAAGTATTTAATTTTTGGAAATGGATCAATTGAACAATTTTACAAATAATAAAAGTTAGACATGGTTTTATTAATAAACTAAATATTTTTGCGTTTTAATAGATGTAAATATCTACTATTTTTTTAAACTTTTATTTAAAACTTAAATATGTGTATGCACATATAAGTATCAATTCCATAAAGTATTCATTATAACTTTAAATGTAATTAAACTTAAGAACAATGTTTTCAAATAAAGCCTGTTTTAAGTAACATAAATATCTTTTAATTTTACATTTTTTATGGCTTAATTGCACTGTTAATAGTGTCTTTAACTACATCGTATAGAACTAAAACAAGTGCACCACCAGTTCCACGTAGTATATTAGAAAAAGCTCCCTTGAAAAAGGCAGCTGGACCTTCTGTTTTCATAATTTTTACCCAGCAGTCTAAAGTATTTTTGTACATTCTCTCACTTTCAGCTCTACCAGACTGCATCATCATTCTTCTACGTACAGTGTCAAATGGGTATGACGTGATTCCTGCTACTGTAGTTACTGCCTTTGAAAAATATTAATTTTATTTATTAATTAAATTTAAAATTAATTTTGTTTTATCATTTTTTTTCTGTTTAAAAAATACCTCTGCAATGCAGAAATTAATAAGAAAAGTTGACTTTTTAGGATCGGGTGAATATATTCCTCTTATAGTATCATAAAAGCCAAAGTAACTTGCTCTATATATAATAATTCCTTGGACACTGACCAAAAAACCTTTGTACCATCCTATTGGTCCATCAGATTTAAAAACTTTTACAAGGCAATCAGTTAATCCTGTGAATTCTCTTTTGTCTGCTTTTCCAACATCTGCACCCAGTCTATTAATCGTAATAAATTAATAACATTATTAATATATTTTATAAAATAATTTTAGGCTTTATGATAAAATTTTCTTTCTTAATAATAACAGAAGTAAAATAATACTTTGAAAATGATATTTTAACATGATTTTTAAAAAACACAATATGAACCTTGTTCGCGCAAAATCCAGAGGATACACAAAAAGAAGGGAAGTAGCCCCTGCTGCACCTCCAGAAGCTAAATTACCCGCGAATTGCTTCCAAAAATCATCTTTTGGCACACCTTCCAAAAATAATTTTTTAAATTTATCTTTGAAAGCAAAGTTTAGGGCTTGTGTGGGAAAATATCTAATGACATTGGCCAAGTTTCCTCTCCAAAGACTAAGAAATCCAGTTTCTTTTGGAACTCTTACAAGGACATCAATAATTCCTAAATATTCAAAATATTTTTTATTACTTTTCATACGTCTAAGATAAGATGCGTGTTTTAATAACAAGAATAATAAATTTTCTAAAGAACTCTAAGTTTTCTAATTTAAAAAAATTAATTTTTTGCCTTGATTAAAATTTCGTTTCAATGTCTCTTCACGCATTGCTTACCTTTATATTGTTGATCGGCTCGGATCTGCTTCGACGTGTGCTGCACCTGAAGCAGCAATTTGACCCGCTCTATCGGGGCAACTGCGGTTTTAGCAACGGCTGCTGATATACCACCAGCCAGAAAATCTACTATAAAAGCCTTGCCTCCGCTGTGATCGCCACCTCCGTGTGACATTTTATTAAAAGCGTAATAATGTCAGAACGAACACTTAGGAGCATAATAATGTAACTGTTTACAATCACGTTGAGATTAAACTATATTTATTAATCAAACTTTTTTTTATAATTACAAGCTTCTTACAAGTTACAAGATCTTGCATTTGAGCGCTAACTACGTTCATAAGGCTGCTTTTTTTTGTTTTTATTTCCATCTTTTGACAAATTGCAATAAGGTAATTTTCATCATCAAACTTCAGGCGATAGATATTTTTGTTTTTGCCACTCTGTACATTAAGTGTTATTCACTATTCTTTTACGATTTAGAACAATTGCACTGCAAAATTATTTTTTCTTTTATGCTTCATAAAGGAAATAGGTTTTTTTTCATTAGAAAAGATAGAGACTCTTTAAATTTATTTTTTTACTTTATTCTTTTTTTTTCAAACTTGAACTCTTCACTATAGTGTAAGGCTTTGCACACTGGTCTTACAAGTTCACAATCGAGTTTTGGTGGCTCTCCTAATCTTACGACTGATCCTGCATGTAGAGATTAAAACTCTTACGTTTAAGTTCTATTTTATGTATACAATGTAAAATAAAACATACATTAGCTTCTCAGTCCTTAAATACAAAAAATATGGTATATATAATAACTGAATAATTATGTTGAGATGTGTTTTTTTTTATATTAGCCATGAATCTTGGAGACTAGAGAATATTGACATCAACCACACAACAATTTGGGCGACTTGATTTGCGTACTTTCATTCACAAAACAGTTATAAATAATTATTTAGATTTAAGGGAAAACCTTGGTCAAAATGAGAAAACTCACCAAGAAGTTTTCCATGTCATTTAAGCTCATGAGTGCTTTTGAAACAATATTTTATCAAAAAAGGCTATAAATATTTATACTCTTGACAACAAATTTTAATTTTTATTTTAATATCTATATTTAATATCTAAGTTACATTTATAATTCGACAAGTATTTAAAAATATTGGAAATTATAATTTGTTGACAAGGGTACTGAAACTTTTGTGTATTTTAGTCTCTGAAGTAAAGTTATTTGAAAATTTGAAATTCTTTACAGATTAAATATCTTATGTAAAAAAACTCCAAAATGAAATTATTAAAAGAATTTTCTGAAATTAAAAAAAATTAAGTTGATAACTTTTTTTTCAAATTATTTAAAAGCTTACTAATTTTTACCAATGTTTTTCCTCAAATAGGTACATAGAATAGTAAAATACTCAAGGGAATGATACTCGGCACATCTTGGCATTAAAGTCACTCTTGTGCAGATGGTGAAGTCGTCGCTAGTTACACAATGATTTTGTTCTGCATTAATAAACAGAGAAACTCTGTTATACATTTTTTTTACTTTCTGCCTTCGCACCAAATGCCTTACGAAGGAATGCAAAATAAAAATATAAGATATAAAACAATATATAAACATATAACATTAAAATAAATGAGACGGCGAACTGACAAAAATTAATTCTATAAACGTTTGACGATTATATACAGGTTCATTGCCATTTAATTGATTGACGGTAGTATTTGGACGTAGAATTATTTTTTTTTGTGCAAACATTTTTTCTATCCATTCATTTCGTTTTTAGGATGAGCAATATTATTTTCGAGATCATATTAAGAATCTATTGATATTTCGAGAAATGACAGGTATATTAACGTCGGAACAGGTCTGAACATCGAAAAACGTGGCAGTAGAAATATTGCAATATATGTTTATAAGACAAATAACGTAAAAAAAGTTAAGACTTCACTATAGGGTAAAGAAGTCTTGATCTAATCTTTACTGTAATTTAGTATCTTTCTACTAAATATTTTTGGGTAATTCAATTCCTAATACCATATCTTATTCTTAAAAAAATGTTTAATTTGATGAAAATGAATGTCACAAATGACTTTATTTAAATCTATTTAAAATTTATGATAGCTGTTAAGCTATTATAAAAGCTTCTTATATAATTAATTCAAAATTATAACAATTTTAAATCCACAATATTTTATATATTTGATATCTTTAAAAGATTTAGATCAAAACTTCTGCAGTAAAGTCTATAAAATCAGTATATAGGTATAGGTCAATTATTGACGAAGTAATTTTAAATAAAGAAGTCGCAAGAAACATCCCTTGTCTCGAAAAATGTATTCGAGGCATTATTGGCACCGCTTCTTTACGCTGCATGCACAGACTGAAAATAAATATAAAAAGGAAAATTAAGGATATGAAAAGGTTTATGCGTCTTTTAGCATTAGCAAATTTTCTCTGGTCCATTGAAGTTAAAGCTAAGCTTTTTGGCAGTTAAGCAGATTAAGCTCAGTGACTTCGAACACATACTTTTGCTACATCCACGCCGGTCATGCTCTTGACGAGCTCCGGAACACGCGATACGATATTCAGAACTTCTTCGGTCAACTTCTCAGCTCCGACTGCGCCGTTACCACTCGACACCATTGTTATTTTCTTAGCTTGCGAAAGTGGAGCTGCTACCTCAGCAGCAACCTAAATAGGAAAAAAATCGATAAGTTTAAGATTATTGATGAGTAAAATTTTTACGTGAAACCAATTTAGAAAAAGTACAATTAATTAAGGATTTGAAAATAAAATATTTTAAAATTTGCCATTTAATATGAAATAATAAAAATCAAAGTTATTAAATCGTTATTTTAATTGACAAGAATATTTTTTTAACGATTTATTTCTGTACCTTTGGAAGCGTGTCGAGCATCATGTCGATCATAGCAGCGCTCTTATATTCGTTCCATGCGGCTGCCTTCTTAGACATTTGCTCAGCTTCTGCCTTAGCTTTAGCTTCAATTGCAAATGCTTCAGCCTCTCCGCGAATTCTGATTGCTTCTGCCTCAGCTTCTGCTTCCATGACTGTTCTAAGCTTGTTAGCTTCAGCAAGCTTTTCCAGCCTTTACAAATAAAATAATTTTTAATTTTTTTTTAATTCTTTTTAAGGGTATTGAGAAAAATGTAAGTTTTATAGTTAGACATATTTGTTTTATCAGTAAAAATTGTAATTTCATGAAATACCACCGAAAGATTTTACAGAAAAAAAAGAAAAAATGAAACGTTCAAATTTGATAAAAAAGAGCAATTAACTCTAAAATATCAGAAATTAGACCAAAAAATCTTTAACATATTGAATTTCTTACGAAAGAAAATGAGGAGACATGCATAGATGGTAATAACCCACTTATACTTAAATATTTTATTATACAAAATTGATAAACTTTTCAGATAATTTTAGTTATTAGTCATTAATAATCAACCAACCTGAATTTTTCAGCATTAGCAGGACGGCGAACTGTAGCCTCAAGCTCCTTTTCTCGTCGCATCATTTCTTGTTCTTGTACAGCAATTTCCTGACCGCGCTCAACAACCTTGACCTGCATTTGTTCCTCCATAATTCGCTGCTTGGTCTTTGCCGCTTGAAGCTCAAAAGCCATTTCAGCCTCAGCTTTCTGATAAATAAAAAGTAATTTTTACAATAACTTAATAGTTTATTTAGTGCAAGAAATAGTTATAAACTTTTCTAGTCGTGACTATATTTTACATTGAGAGAACTGTCTCAAAATCGAAATAAACGTTTCTTGCACATGGCATTTTAAGATTAGATCTTCTTTAATTATCAATCCTACTATAAAACATTATAAGCACCTTTGTCTGAACTTCTACATCGTAGGCGGCCTTCTTAAGCTCGAAATCTCGCTGGGCCTTCGCGATCTCGGTGTCGTTCAGGAAGCGAGCTGCCATTCTCTGCTCCTCGGCGATGGCCTCACGAATCTGGGCGTCTCTGCGTGCCTCCGCTTCGCCAATTCTCGCGTCTCTCTTGACCTCGGCCGTTCGGGCCATACCCAGTGCTTTTAAGTATCCCTAAAATTCAAAAGATAAGATTTCTTGAAGCTCAAAGATGTGCAAGTGAGTCTGGCAAGTGAGATGTCAAGTGATTTACGATGTACACAGTCTTGGACTTTTTGCAATGTTGCTCGCAAGCTTTGATGTACGATATACATGAAGTAGAGTAGAAATAGAAGGAAACAACAAATACCAATATAGAAGTGATTTTCATAGATATACAGAGTATTTAGTCAAATTCAAGCTACTTTTTGTTTACAAGAGAACATAAAAGCAAACTTAGTTTACTGAATATTTAAATAGTTAAGTATTATTTATATAGTCGTTAGTTTTAAAGTATTATTATATAATATTGTTATAGTATTATTTATATAGCTGTTGCTACTTTTGAATTTTTAAGCTTTATCTTTCATTTTATGAAAATGACGAAAATTGGTTTTGTTGTATGAATAAAGTATTATAAAAATATTCTCTTTTTAAAATCGGTGACATATTATTATTATATTTAAAAATGTAGTTTTATTTTTTTATTACTATACTTTTTGTAACATTGTAATATACAATTACATAGTTTTGATTTCCAGTTAAAAAAGTATTGTATAATGTTGTGAAATTAAATAAGTGTAAAATAAATGTGTTAGTACCATCGAATATTATTGGACTTTTACACCCTCTTTTATCTCAAAGATACTATAAAATAAATTTCTACAGGAATGACATTTACAAGGCAACATGAGTTTGCATTGAAGCAGGCATGGAAGTGAGGAAATGATACTATGAGTAATATCTATACCAAATCCCACTTATAATTGTGATTATCTCAAATCTACTCATTCTATGAAAGTGGGAGTGCTTTGAGTTACTTGACTAGTGAAAAACAAAAAGTTAACATACCTTTGCCCCCTGCAAGTAGCAAAACAAAAACGTATTGTATATTTGTAATCGTGAATGAAATGAAATAGTAAAAATTTAAAAGTAACTAATTGTATAAAATTAAAACAAATGACAAGCTGCTTATCTGCTCATACTTAAAGGGGGTCTTATTGCCTTTTTAAGCTAACTGCAGATCTTCTACATAGCATTATTAAAAAGGGGAGTAAACAATTTAATGCTACACTGTATCTTAAATTTTGAAAAGAAAAATTAAAAACAAGTAAAATAGAAAAGTGTATAAACTTACTTCTTCATCTCTGATATCCTTTAATGTATATGACACTACAGTTATGCCCATATTGACAAGGTCACTACTAGCAACTTCAAAAACTTCTTTGCTAAACTTTTTGCGATCTTTGTAAATTTCCTAAGAGATAAAATGTATACAAATGATTATTTGGAATTTTGTAATATATACCTTGGAAAAATCTGTTTTAAATAATTAGCAAGCTTATAAATATTATTTTAATTAAATTATATTTTAAATTTTGAATAAAATGTAATTTTTAAATAAATCTGAAGAATTATTAAATTTTTACCTCAACAGTCATACTGCCCATTATTGCTCGTTGGTGACCTTCTAATGTAACCAGAGCAATGTTATGTATTTCATCTTCTGATTTTCCTAAAAATTGTTCACATGCTGTTGACAGCATTTCTTCATTTTGTCCTTGTATTTTTACCTATGTAAAATTTGAAATCAATATAAATAATTGAATATTTATATTTATAATGATATTATTTTTATTAAAATTTAATTTACCTGTGCAATACCAGTAACTGATATTGGAACACCTTGGGAAGTATATACAGTGGGACTTTCGACCTGTAGTGTCATGGTGTTCAGAGAAATTCTAGAAAAAAAATACAGTAACAGTTATTATTACTTACGTTTTGTCTTATGGTGAGTCATAGAAAGGCCATTCAAATCTTTTATCATCTCTATGAGTCTTAATTAATGCTATATAAGTTGGACATTGCCCTAAATAAGAATACTCACTTCTGAACTTGTTGGACAATTGGCCAGACAAAAACCCTGCCTCCCGGCACCAATAGTGGTTTGCCGTAGCAACATCCTTAAAGAACATTAATATATATTAATTAGAATTAGGAGTAGTAAATTTCTGTATTATTTTGGAGTTAGTTAATTGATAAGTTGTAATTCTTATAGTATGCTACATAGTACAAATTTAAACAGAAGTCAAGGTCAAATAAAAATATTAATAGTAAAAGAGTGAATTAGATAAAACTGTATATTTCTCAGTAAATCATAATGATGTCATATTATCTAAAACTATTTTTGTAGCTAGAAACTCATTCCTAGGAAACATAAAATTTTTAAATAACAATAATTGTATTTTACATAACGTAAAATATTGTTTTTCCTAGTTTTTACTTGCTCAACTGATATATTTAAAATTCACAACTAAAATAAGAAAAATCTTTATTAAAATATTTAAGAACATTTACATAGTTCTGAAACTTGTTGTAAATAGATTACCTAAGTATATTATATTATTGAATTTTTGCCTAATGAGTTACTGATGGCCTATTCATGAATACACATTGTTGAAGCTAAAAATAAAACTACACTGTTTGTTAACACAACTTAATTTAGTTAAAATATTTGTAATAAACTTAGAAATAATAAATTTTATACAAATAAGAAAACTTATATTTTATTCAAGCTTAAATTTCATTATAGCATGAAACACAGAGTACTATCGCACTATTACTCATCACGACTAAACTGACTTAAGAATCCAAGCTCAAGTGGATCACTTCAACGTAGAAACCCACACAGTAGTCGAGTGCAAGCAAATTACAAAGAACTTTATTATCTCAACTTCAAAGCACAAGTACACATATTAACTTCGACCTCATATAAATGACACACTCCCAACAGTCCAACTCCGCTCGCAAAACACCAAACCCTTCAAACCCAACAGCCACCCCAAAATTCTCCCAACACTCCCGCATTACGCCACAACTCGCACAACAAACACGTAATAACAGCCTCGGCTCCTCCCTGCTTTACACACGCAAGCACGCGACGCTCCTGAACTTGCCGCTATATTATAAACCCGAGTAAAAAAAAGGGCTTGACCTCCTTCCTCCTCCGACGAGTTCACTTTACCTGAGACAACGAGCGCCTCGTTAGGGCCGCAGGTGACGAAGCCGCAGGTGTTCATCGTCGCTGCAGCTGCTGCAACAACAAATAATCCGTCCTCAGCAACGACGAAAACCACTTCCGCAGAGAGCTGAC
Source organism: Eupelmus azureus (assembly GCA_030522685.1). Lineage (NCBI taxonomy): Eukaryota > Metazoa > Arthropoda > Insecta > Hymenoptera > Eupelmidae > Eupelmus > Eupelmus azureus. The sequence goes on along the minus strand of JAPYZA010004083.1, from coordinate 12,362 downwards.
CACTATACTTTGCACACGCCGCGGCGTCTCCGGGTGGGGATAGCGCGAGAAAAAAAATAGGAGAGCGCCCAACAGCTATATACACGCCTGCCGCGATGTACGGACGGACGACGACGCTCTGACGGCGGGGGTGCTAGAGTATAATACAACGCTATGCGCGCGCGAGTGGGGAAAACCCGATCGTTTCTCTCCTCACCCCGCTGGGTTTTCCGCTCTTTCTATACTCGCGCGCGATGTGTATATATATGTACTATAGGAGAGCGATGAGATCAGCACGCGCGCATTGGGTTGTAGATGTATAGATACGAGTATTTGGGTGCGTGTGTGTATACATATAGGTATATCGATGAGCGAGCGCGCCGGCGCACGAGTTTGAGGCTCGGTTCGGTTGAGATGCTGTTATCTTGAGGTTTTTTAGATGCCGAGTTCTGAGATTTTGGTTGGGATGGGGGGCAAGACGGAGATAGGGTATTTATAGATTACAGATGGTTTTTGTGCCGGCCGCTGCGCTAGTTATTTTGGCGGGGTAGTTGCGCGAATTATTGATGCGTATGATTATAGGAATGTGGGATGGCTGAATTTTTTATTACGAAATTTTGATTGATAAAGCTGTTGTGTAGAAACGGAATGAGATTCTGATAATATTTATCTTAAAGACTGTATTGCTCCGAAATTAATTTCGGAGCAAACTAATCTATATGTTTTTTAAAATAGATTATGCATTTCTAGCTTATTCGTTTTGAATCAGAAAAAGTTTACTAATTTTAGCCAAATTATGTAATATAAAGATTTTTGTAAAAAAATAAAATTAAAAAGAATATAATTTTGAAATTACGTATGATATTAATGGAAACAATAATTAATTAAAATAATTAAGTAAAAAAACAAATGTATTAGCCTTTTTCTCTTTTCTTCTCTTGGCTGGAGCTTAAACATGTTTGAGACTCTGTAGGACAATTTAATTGATAAGTAGGCTGGAAAGGGCAGCTGCTCTGAGGCTTCTTAGATTCACTTGATGGAGTTTCCATTTTTCTGCTATTCTATAATTTAATTAATTAGTTTTAAACTATGCCAAGGCCTTGTTTTCTTTTATATACTAAACAAAAATAAAATAAAATAATCTAAGCAACTATTACTAACTTAAAAAATTAAGAATAATTGTAGGCAAGATTAATTGACTGAAGTTAAAGTTAAGATTTACTTTTGTTTCTTTTATTTACAGATGGTTTAAAAACACTTTAGAATAAAACTGAAAAATAATTTTTTTTACACACCCCCGCCAAAATTGCCTATTTGTATCCCGGCGCGGCAATGCAAAATTAGCAATTTTGGAGCAGATATGTAAAAAAATCGTACACGCGCTCAGGAGATAAACAAAATATCTCAAATAACATTTATATGCGATCTGGGATCATTATTTTTTTATCCCTTTTTTTTTAGTATTATATACAAGGTAAATTAATTCTAATATATAAAGGTATATTAGAATCGTCTGAACTGCTTTTTAAATCGCTCATAATGATAATCATCAGTAGCTTTTTCGTCATTATCTTTTCTTTTTTCTTTTGAGTGTGCAGCTTGTGCAGCATTTCTCTGTGCAGCTGCATCTTGTCTTCTTTTTTGGGTTTCAGGATCTTCAATGTTAACTGAAAAAAAAATAGATTACATAAATATAATAAGTTTACTAACATTAGTTACAATTTTAATTTTAATTACTTAAATTTAACTAAATCTTACATCTATTATGTTGTACAAAATTCACAGCCATATTTGTGGGAACAAATTGTGATGGACCATCCTTCTTCCTATGCCTCTCCCATAAGAGTTTTAATTTAGCTTCTTCTGTAGCCTCAATATTACGAATTTTAGCTCTAAAAAATAAGAGAATATTTTATATTTTAAAAATATACTTTGTGAAATAAAAAATAAAATATTTAGTTTAAAAAAGAAAGCCAAAATCTTTCAAAAAAATAAAATTTCAAATTTTAAACTAAATATAGAATATGAATTTTAAAAAAAACAAGATAAATTACTCAATGCCAAGGTCAACTTCAGGAATACCCGAGAGCATTTGATTCGACAACATTTCTTCACTTTTATGTGTAGAGCTTTGTCTTAAATGCTCTGGTACTGCTTGAAGAGCTGCTTCTTCTGGAGAACAATACATTGCTTTATTCTTGTTTGGATCATCTTCTTTCTCACTGTTATTTTTATTTTTTCTTTTTGAAAGTTCCTCTTCAATATATTTTACCCTTAAAAATAAATTTATTGTAAATAAAATTTAAAAAGTAATCAGCAGCAATATAAAGAAATACGTAAATAAAATTACATCTCTTCATCTTCATCTCTTTTATTGGTTTCCGCATTAAACTGTGTTCCAATTCCTGTGTCGTAAGCATCATCCTGCTTTATCTTATTATTTTTCAAAGCAGCCATATTAACCATTCCTCCGGATTTCACATTAAATGGATCTGACTGAGGTAGAAAAAAATTGAAACTTAAAATTGTAACAAAGATTTATAATATTTTATGCTTTCAAATTCAATACATACAGATGTGATATTGTCAGCTGCAGTTTCACCTAACGCCAAGCCTACAACATTTACACCTTTTGGCCGCTCACGAAGCTTCTGAATAGTTTTAAGTTCCTCTAATTTTGATCTGAGGCAATAAATTCATTAATAATAATGAACAATAGTATTAAAAAAGACTTATCTCAAAAATTCACTCACCTAACTCCCGTCTCCTCATTGTCTTCGCCGTCACTTTCGTCTGATGAAGCGCGACGTTTTCTCAAAGGCTTACGACTTTTTTTCTTGAATTCAATTTTTACTGACGATTCATCGGCACTCGACATGGTTGAAAATGATTTTTTTAATCAAAAATATCAAAAAACACTGTTTTATTTGTGCCCAAGCGTTCTGTCTATCCAAACGACATCTTTGTTTATTCCGACACAACCTAACCTTATCTACTCCACAAATTGTGTCTCGTCTGCTTTATAGATATATATATGTAGTTGTAATATATATACGCAATGTGATATACCGACAAACGTTAGTTATTGTTTTAAAGTATAAAATATCAAAAGTACAATTATTATAAAATGTATAAATGCTTGAATATTTGAGATCATTCTTATAATAAAAATACTGTGTAATGACATGGAATAGTTTTGTTTTATAGAAAACTAAAAGAGCATGCAATTTTAAAGGTTATACCGGAAAATTAAAAAATTTAAGGTTTGTTAATACATAACTTGTTAAATTAATTATTTTCCATTAATATTTTTATTCCAGTGAGATTATAGTTTACATTTGATTATAGGGAAATTATTCAATAATATAATTTTTTTAAATATTCAGCAAGTATCAGAAGGTTCTAGTTTACATTTACAAATGTTTTTTCTTTTAGAGATTCACATGCAGAATAATCACATGAATTTATTGTGATTATAAAGATGTCAAGTTTTCTGCAAAAGTTGAAGTTAACTTCTAGCTTGCAAGTGAGATGGGTAATACAAACATGACATTATTGTTTTTTATTACTCTGCATTTATCGAGAAATTTAATTAATTAAAAAATTTTATTCTTTAGCTTTCATCCAAAGTACAAGTAACACTCACTAGTGAAGTACAAAAGTTAATTGATGATGAAATAATAAAACCAAGAAAGCACCCAGGAGTTTTTAAAGGTGGTGAGGTTGAATTGCCTAAATGGATTGTGGAAGCAATGAACCGATGTTTAGAAGGTATCAGTACCCAATTTTTATTTTTAATTAATACAGCTAGATTAGTAATAGTCAGGAATAGATTAGAGAAATAATACAGTTAGACAAATAGATTAATTTTTAATATAATTCTAAGTGACTGATTTTTTACAGATGTAGATCGATCACAGCTGTTCAAAGAAAGTAAAAAATTGGAAAATTATCTGTTTAGTAGACGAATACCAATAGAAGGACAAGAAATGAATTCTAAATATAAAGATATTGAAAGTAAATATTTAGGTGATATAAGCAATTTATCAGATGAGGAAATTAGTGAAAAACGAAAAGTAGTCAAAGGAATAACTAAAAAAAAGTTATTGGAAAAGGTATTTACTTGGAAACCATTGGAGTTCAATAACTACAGAAGTTTATTGTACATGATTACACGTAGTACACCTGAATATGCAGTATTACATACAATTTTTAATGAAATACAAACAAGAGATCCAAGCTTTAATCCTCAAACAATATTTGACTTTGGATCAGGTGTTGGAACTGTTTTATGGTAAGAGTTGAATGCTCAGAATATTTAAAAATTTTTTTTACACTTTTATTAGAAAAAGTAGTTTTTATAATGCCAATCTATAAACATCAACATCTTGACTTTATCAATAAGTGAAAATAATCTGTTTTTTGAAAATTGTTTATAGGGCAGTGAGAGAGCGATGGAAAAATATTAATGAATATTTAGCTGTAGACATTTCCAATGATATGAATGATCTTTCTGAAAAGATTATGAGTCTGTCTCCATCAGAGTTTAAGAAAGCTTTTTATCGTCAATACCTTCCAGTGACTAATGTAAGAAACACATTATAGTATATTAGTAAAAAATAAAATTAATAGTACATTAATATACAAAATTAAAATCTTTAATCTTTTAATTTTAGCTTAAGTATGACCTTGTTGTGAGTGCATACTCTCTTATGGAATTACCTGATGCCAAAAGTCGCTTAGCTGCAATAGCTAAATTATGGAAAAAAACAAATAAATATTTAGTCATTGTTGAACAAGGAACAAATGCTGGTTTTAAGGAAAGTGTTTTTGTAATTCTTTGTTTTTGATAATATACTAATTGTAATTTTTTTCTCAAACAGTTAGTGAATGAAGCCCATGAGTTTGTTAAGTATGTAATGAACAATATTGAAGTTGATGAAAATTATTTTACTTTTGCTCCTGTAAGTTGCAACTATTTTTTTACAATATTGATATAATAAAATATTTGTAGCATTATTTATCTTAACGTAATAGTATTTATTTAATTTTTTTAGTGTCCTCATGACTTAGCATGTCCAAGAATAGGAGAAGGCCAAACTCCATGTAATTTTTTAGTTGGATATAAAACATTACCGCTATTGGGTCCTTCTAAACCTAGGAATGAACTCTACTCATATGTAATTTTGAAAAAAGGTTTGTTTTTATTCTTTTTTTTTTATGTACTTGCAATTACAATAGTTTTAATCTTATTATTTTATTAGTTATTATCATCATAATGTTCTGTTCCTATTTTTTTTATTTAAATTTTAACACAAAGAAAAAATATGAATCTATTGAAACATTTTGCAAATATTAAAAAATTTCTTAAAATCTTATACAGAAATATTTCAATTACTTAGATGATTTAAAATAAATTATTTTAATATCCCAGGTGAACGTTCAAAAACTGATAATTGGTTTCGAATAGTGAGACCTACACTTATTCGTTCAAGACATGTTATTTGTAGAATGTGTACTTCTGATGGAAATCTGCAGGAAAACATATTTACACCAACCAAGCATGGAAAGTGAGTTAATTTTTGCATATTTTTTAATTTTAAAAAGTGTGTAACTTTACAAATATTTAATTATTACGAAAATTGAAATTTTTCAGAATTTTATACAGATGTGCAAAAGCTTCAAAGTGGGGCGATCGCTTACCAGTGGAGAAAATTTCTGAAGTAGACACTACAGAACAAATATTAAGTTCTGAATCAAATGAAATACAAGAATCTATTACTGAGACTGAAACAAATGAAATACAAGAATCTATTACTGAGACTGAAACTGAAATACACAAAGAAGAAAAAGAAAAAGAAAAATGTTTAGTTTCAGAAGCTCCCTTTTCTCACACTAAAGACAGTGGCTCATAAAGTTTTGTAAATAAATGTACATATAAAAATTTGTAAATAAATATTTGTACATCCACATGTAACGAATTTTTACTTACCTATTGCTTTTTATTATTTTATTACTTTAACAATAAATTAAGCAAAATAATTTGTTCGAATAATTTTTATCTATATTAATATATATTTTGATTTTCAAAATTTTCACATGATTAAATAATAAATTTACAGTTCATCCTTTATTTCTTGAATCTCTTCTTTAAACACGCACAACAATCATTTTTGCGACTGGCACCAGTCGATTTTCGATACTTGACATTATAATTCTTTCTGTCAAAATAATAAATATTCTAATAAATAAAAATTGAATTCAAATTTTTAAAGTAGGGTTCAATAATGTAAATAAGCATTATTCAAAAAAAAAAAAATTTTAATGTATAACTACACCAGTTTTCTTCTTAGCAAAAAAAAAAAAATAAATAAAAATAGTCAAATTATACAAGATTCATTTTTGTATAATGAAGATATATCACTATCTCAAGTTTCTATTTTCATTTAATTATTGGAACAATATTATCTAAACTTCATCTTATTACTAGATACTTCTAGTGGGGTTTTGCAATCGTATTATTTACAACACAAAAATATACTATTATTAATTACAACAAAACAATAAAATATTTTACATTTTCGTCATTTCAAAATTCTCGTTTTGGCGCAAATACTGCAAACTTTTGAAAGCTTAAGTTGATTTGGTGTTATTTGTTTTTGTTTACTTGGAAGATACCAAAGAGTGTAGACACCCTTATTTTTAATGGACGAACTCTCTACAATGATTTGTTTATCATACAAATATTTAGCTTGTCTATCGCAGTGTAGATTTGAGTTGGCAATGTTACTCTAGTCATAATATAACAGTGAATTGCGAACAATACGAAAAATAATAGAAAAGAATAATGTTATTTATGTTACAAGCTGTAAGCGTAAAGTTCCGCAGTATATCTCCTGGAAAAAATCTATATATAATTATATCTGGATTGGCTCTATATAACCATATATTACATATAAACGTGCATATATGACTATAATCTCACATGTAAATATATCTGATGCATAAACATATATGTTTAATAGGTACTGATTACTACATACACTACCTCAAGATAGTTTAAAAATAAAACTGTTTAAACTTTATAATATATATTAATATGTAATTCATAATCAAAAAAAGTGTTAAATCAAATTTTTCAGATAAAAAAAAATATAAGATTTATGTAAAACATTAAATTATATTTTTGTGCATTACATTTTTTAATTAAATTATGTATATCGAAAATTATTTTGTTTAATATTTTTTAATAAATTAGAAAATTATTAATGAACAAAAAAGACTATTTTTGGCACACTTTGGCAGCAACTTTAAACTTTCTAGTAGTAGTGCATATTTGTTTACAAAAAATAATCAGTTTCATTACTATCAAGCTTGAGTTGATAATCTCTTACTTAACTGAAGATACTTTAGTCATATAATTATATACAATTTTTTTCAGGGTGTGTAAAAAAATATGAGGAACATAATATATAGATAAAAAGCAAAAAAAAATCACAAAACAGAGATATTTTCTATTTAAAAATATCAATCTTAATGGACGATTTCCTCGTCATTCATGCATGATGGGTGATATGACGCGATTATTGCCATGGCACTCATCCCTTTTTAATTTCATTCTCACTTAATGGCACGCACTTGTTTCGTGTCTTTTGATCACTCTCCTGATTATCATCTGATACTTCATCATCTTCCTTATCTTCTTTTTCTGTTTCTACCTCTTCCTCATTCCTTTCATTTTCCATTTCCTCATCATCCCCATCTTCATCTTCTTCCTCCAAAAGCTTTTTGCGTGCAAGCTGTACAGCCTCCCACTCTCGATAGTGACCTTTACGTTTAGCTTCAAAGGCTTTTCTCCTTTCTAAATAATAAAATACACTTTTATTAATACTTTAGTAACAGTTTTTACAATTTTAAACTTTCTTAAATTTAATAACATTAAGAAAAAAATATTTCTTTTATCTGAATTATATTAAAAATATTATTTATCATATTAAAAAACTAATAAATTACCTTTTTCCTCAGGTGTTTCTTCATCTTCTTCTTCACTTGATTCTTCAAATATTTTTGGCTTTATATTCTTTGCTAATCTAAAATAAAACAGAATAAATGGAAATATTTTTAAATAAACAATTATTAACTTAAAATTATCTGGCTTTAATTGGGAATATTATTATGAAAAACTTGTAAAACAGAGAATGGCTATGTAAAATGTGAAAGAAAAAAATAAATTAATAAAATGATAAATTTACAACTAAGAACATTTTTAATTCATATCAAATTCATTAATCTCGATTAAACTAAAATAAACGTTAAAAATGTTATTACAAAATGGAAATTATGAAATAAATATCTAATTTCTTTGATTAAAATACTCACTATTTAAAAACAATTAAAATTTTACAAATTTTATTGAACTCACTTTGATGCTACAGCAGAAGAATCTAAATGATCGTCTTCATTTTTGACACCTTCAAAATTGTATGGTGTTTTGGGTTCCTCAATTTTCATGTGTCCATAATCTTTATCTGCTGGGTGCAACGTTGCAATAATATTCATTTCATCCCATTTTGTCTCTTTTGTAGCCCTTTAAAAATATTATTAGTTAGTAAATTAGCTTATAAGCTCTTTAAGAAAATGAATTAAACAAGTACGTTCTTCTAATTACTACTACATTAATACTTTATCAATCATAACTTAATTAACTCTAGCCTGTAATCATCGTTCAGTTACTAATATAAGCTCTTAAAGATGCGAGAGATACAAAATACAACTAAGCATTGGTTTCCATGCAGATGATTTACGAGGCCAAGCGGGTCTATCAATAGAAACTAATAAATCAGAATTAATCATATCTAATAAAACAAGAAACTAAGTCCGCCAAACAAAAAGCAAACAAAGCCAAAACAGAGTAAAAAAAAACAAATAAAGCAGCAAGCCTTACCTAGGAGTCTCCTGGTTGTCAAAACTACTGGACGTTTTGAGAATGCCCTTAGAGGGCCGTTTGCCGAGATTCTCTGCCATTTCTCCACTTTTCGTCACTCTCCTAATCCAGAAGCTTATGTACAGAAAAAGGGTTGCCTCTGGGCGCGAACTTGATGATTTACCTGTTACATACGCGCGCACATCACGAGCAGCGGGCTCCCATTGTCACGTCGCGCGAATTTTAATGCCTCTGCATTCTCTCTTCACCTTAGCTCCTCAGTTCGCCTCTTGCATCGAAAACGAGCATCCGCTATCCGGTCTCTTGGCTCTCAGCACTTTCATGGGTGTAATACTGGCGTGTAAGATAATATATATGGGTGGAAAAGTTACGCGTCCGAAACGTTATTTACGAGCGCGACGCGTCGGATACGTTGGCTGAGACAGAGGGCGTGCTTGGGGTACTGGGTGGTGCAGGCCAGTATTCGGAGAACTATATAAGGGAGAATCCACATGGATACTTGAGCCCTTCGCGTGGCTCAGCTGGAACCGTGTCTTGAAATTGGCAGCTTAAATGTGATAGGTTAAATTCTTTTAGAAAAATTTAGAGTTGTGTGGAATTAGCCAATTACGTTTACGCTGCTAATTTCAGGATAAGGTTCGGGATGGTGTTTCAGGGGGGGAGGGTCGGGTATTTATGTGGATTGCGCTGAAAGGAACTAGAATTTTGATTGTTTTATTGATCTGAAAATTTAGATTAAAATGACATTTTTAGATATTTTGGAATATTGATTTGAAATTTCGTACAGAGATAGAGTGTACAGTGGGGCCTATTTCTTGAATTTGTTTAAAAGCAGTATATTCTGCATAGTCGGTAATAGTAGCATTATCATATTATAGTTTTTTTTTATTTTATTTAAATTTATAATTAAATTAAATTTTTTATTTACATTTTTAACTTTTATTTATTTTTTCATTTTTTTTTTCACCCCGTTAAACTTACGGTTTCAACTTCATCACAAGATTTAAGTGATTTAGATTCAGACAGTTTTAACATGCTCTATAATACTAGTATGATAATACTTATATATTTAAAAAATTACTTAGGTAAAAGGGCCAATTATGGGACAATTTTCAGCAAAATTTTTTTTTGTGTACCTTTTTCGATTTCAATTTAATAGAAAATAGTGAAAAATCCATGAATTAGTATATAATCTGAATTTATTATGTGAAAAGAACATTATAAACTATAACGTAATCTATATTTTCACAAACCTGCGGAAACAGCGAAATTGAAAAAATTTTTTTACATTTTAAGTATAAATAAAAATTTATGTATCTGATAGGCATACGTTCGAATAAATAGCGCGTTAAAATACAGATTTTTTTAAAATTCTATTTATCGATTCCTAATTGTTTCTGTCTTCATTTTTATTAAATTGTCTCTTAATTACAGGTACCACTTTTTAAAGTGTTTCATAATATGGCCCTTTACCTTATAACGAAAATCTTGCTAAATCTGTTTAGCTTTAGTGACAATTAATTTTTTCAAGTATCGTCATTTATTTTTAAAACTCCGTGAAAAGATCAATTCAAAAAACTTTAATTAAATTATAGAACTACTATATAATCGATTAGTATAACGGATTGATTAAGAAGTTAGTCTGTTATACTAACAAAAAATCGTGTGATTCAACAAATGCTATAGCTATAATTCACACCAATAACGTTACTCAAAGTGACTTTGTTTTGTTATATTATTCTGTGACTTTCGCTTAAAACTAAACTTTTTTTGGGGGGAGCTCGTGGGACCCTCTTAAAAGGTGGCTTCAGCGCGCTGCTCCAAATCATTGAGGGGTCCATTTAAGAGGGTAATTCATGACTCTCTTAAAAATTCTTGCAGTCACGTTAACAATGTAATGCGTTTAATGTCAAATACTTTTAATGAAGAAAACACAACAACGCATAGAAAATAAAAATAATTGTTTTTAATTTGTATATAGGTATATACATTTACAGGTAACGAACTATCATTTTTTACATTTTTATAAAAATCTATAATCTCTTCAAGTTGCTGTAAGTATTTTAGTGCTTGAATTATGACTCTCCTTGTAAGATCCGATGTAGTGTGTGGATGTGTCTTGTGCGGGGGGTTGTCGGACGCGGATAAGGTCTTGTAGGTCAAAAAAATCGATGTCTGGTTTATTTTATAAAATGAAAGTATAGTATCGCGAGAATATTGTGTCAAAATTTCAGGTCAATCGGAGCAAAAATAACGAAGATACGGCTTTGAAAGTAGGCGTGGCTCAAACGACTATCTTATCGTAATTTTTCACTAGAAAAAACTTTAAAGGCGTTTTTCTCAAATCGATGTTTTTAAAATCGGTGCACGCTGTGTCTTCGAATCTACTGAACCGATTTATCTCAAATTTTGTACACTATTTCTATAGACAATTTGCTAGGTAGCAACGTCGAATTTTTTTTTTAATTATTATTTTTTATTTTACAATAACAATCGCCGATTTTTATTCGAAAATCGCTCTTTCTACCTTCAAGTGTTCCAAAAAATTTAAAAAAATAAAAAAATAAAAAAAAAACGACGTCGCGATCTAGACAAACGCATTAACTAAAGAAAAAACTTTGATTTTTTTATTTCAGATGATCGAGTCCTGAATTCTAATGTGCACCGGGAAAAAATTTTTTTCGACCTTCCTGCGGAAATCCGCTGCCATTGGCTCAAAAATCAATATTTTTTGCTCAACATTTTCTAAAATCTTCTTGAAATGTTACTTTATCAGGTACCATTTATATAAATTAACTTGTTTCAATGGTATTCTCTAAAAAAATTCTTAAATAATCGACGTTTTATGGCCTCCGAGACCTTAACCCCCCCCCCTTAAAAACAAATATTTTCAAAGTGAAAAATAAATCAGTTTATTAATAATAGCAAAATCAGTAGAAAAACTTTATAAAATTAAACAAAAATTTCATCATATAAATATTTAAATATACATAGTTGCCAACAAAAAAGTTGATTTTTGTTAGTTCATTTATGGAATTATATTTTAAGTATGTACAACTTCTCGCACTCAATTACGATTAATCAATTGTAATTTGTTATTATTTAGAGGCGAGTCCTAAATCAATTGGATCTAATAATTTATACCTCAAAATAGATTCTATAAACCACATTAGAGGTAGGCTTTTCAAGGTAGACATATTATATATTATCCGATTAAAATTTAAATTAGGATTAGAATCATCAGGTCTGTAAATGATATAATGAGTGCATTTATGCAATGAATGTTTAGGACTATGTGCTACATGAAAGGGACTTAACGATTCTTGAATATCTTCTGGTCTAGGTTCCCTTGTTAAAGTAGTTCCACCACCTACTGCAACAAGTTTAATTAGTTCTTCTTTTGTAATGGTCATATCATCATACTGAATCGAACTGTAAT
>JAPYZA010004082.1:0-14022 GCA_030522685.1 Eupelmus azureus | reverse complement strand
TTTTGGAATGCAAAGCATTTGCTCTTATCTGAAGTGGGCGCAACCTTCTTATCGTAGCGCACCAACAAACTCACCTTCGGTTCCTAATAAAGAGAAAAAATTTACTGTGTGTTTAAATGTTTGATATTTTTGTTATATGTTAGGAATAAAACAAGGAAAAACTAAAAATTTTTTTAATTTTTTTAAAAGATAATTGAATAAGATAATACATTATTAATATTAAATTTACTAATCCATCATATAAAACAAATAAAAATTCACATGTTTTTTTTTTTGTAGCTGATGTCTCTTTGAACTGAACATAAAGAAAATAATTTTAAAAAGTAGATTTATTAATATGTGATGCGGAATGTAGGAAAATAATAAGTCAGGTTTAAGTATGCAATTTTTGGTATTTATTACTGAAATATACTTAACATCTCTTAATAAATAAATAAGAACATAATTTTTATTACAATAAAGAGAAAAATATCTAAAATTTTTATTTTTAATACTGGTAAAAAAATTCGTAAAAAATTTTAGATTGCTGATTCATGCATTGTGAAATCGTAAGTAGATTACCTAAGCATTCTTAAAAAACATTATCAGCATATGACATGCCTAAAGTAGTGCGCTAAATCTGTTAAAATTACATTTTTTAAAAGTGTAGTCTTTTTTTATTTAAAGACGGTATTTTTTAAAGTACAAATAAATCATTATCAGATAAACGTAATTAATAGTACACCTTCACATTTACATTAAAAGAATAAATTGTATACAACTGGCGATCTAATTTAAATAGTATTTTTCGATAATAAATATATCTGGGAAAAATTACAATATTTGTTACACGTGTTGTATGAACATAACAAAAACATATACATATATATAATATATATATTTATATAATAAATTAATTATAAAAATCACTAGCATCGATATACTAAGGCTACTTCATTGTCAGCAAGTACGACACCTTGATCGAAGGAAAAAAAAATAAATCGTTTTTTTATCAATAATGGCACTGCTATAGAAAAGAAAATAGCTTATTTTTTTCTCGTAAACAACAAATTTTTTTTCTTTCAGGACATAATACTCTGTATCGTTCTCTGAAATTTTCACCAATCGCAACGCGTGTATAGTGACTTATTTGTATTTTCTCTCTTTCTCTCTCTCTCTCTCTCTCTCGCTCATTCTCTTTCGCTCTCTCTCTTTCTCACCTCACCACCCGCGCCTCTTCTAGCAGCAAGTACCGTATAATCGCACACAATTACTACTTACACCGTGTATGCGTGTGTATTTTGTGTAACTAACGTCACGTCAATTAAGCAGTGATCCGCGGAGTAACGGTCGTCGGCAAAAAATGACAAACGTTTGCCCCCGAGCCGTCGTAACGTCCTCTCCCGCGGCAACAAAATTTCTCCCAATAGTGTCAATATTAAATTTCCTCATTTTCAATCCGCCTTTCACCACCTCAAATACGTTTCACTTAACAAACGAGTCTCCTCAATGCTAATCGACAAAACTAGTAATACTGGCAGCATTATAGACAATAGCCGAGTGTGTAATAACGTGTGTCTGTCTGTGGTGTATGTATCCGAGCGTGTATACATGTGTGATCGAAAAAACCAAATGAGGAACCGCTCATCAGCTCCTGCGCAAATCGCACGAGACGGCCTAAAAAACAGATGGGCGCGCGTCTCGCGGTGCTTAAGCCTAATCCTGCAGCATGTGCACGAAGCTAATAGGAATCATGCCTCGGCGCTCCGGGGCCCGCTCGAGGAAGCCCTCCATCCAGTTGTCGTCGTCCGTGTGCTCGTTCGTGACGACGATGACGTCGCCCTCGCGGAACGAGAGCTCGTCCTCGTTGTCGGCCTCGCAGTCGTAGAGGGCGCGGCAGCGACGGAGCCCGCCGCTGTAGCAGCCCGCGACCGTCGACGGCGGCTGAAAACATCAACGCATACGTTCATCGTCATCATTCCAGCAAAGACCCTGCCGAGCCGACGCCTCCGTCCTCGCTTGTCCCGTTTTTTCGTCTTTTGGATTTAAATGCACACATAGATCGGCACTGGTTAGATATTAGTGAGGACGGCTTGCGGCCGCTTTTTTTGTTTTTTTATTAGAAGCGTGAGATGGAGATGATTCGGGGTCCGTTCGTTACTATAGATTGGATTTTCGAAATATTATTGCGAAATTTCTTTCCTGTTTTTAAGTTTTATTTTATTTAGATTTTTATTTCATTAGTTACTTTTGACAAATTGAGATAAAGATGTTGATCTTGTTTTTATTCTATGTGACTATGTATTTGAAGTTTTATGAATATCTTTTCCAGAACGTAAAATTATCTAAAATTGAAAGAAGATTAGTAAATTAGTTTAAGAATTTCAAAAGTAATAAACGGACATCGATACTAAATCGAATGATAATGGTAATGTGACACGATGAAATAACTATACTAACGTTTTAAGAATATTTTATTTAAAATAAAAAAAATAATAATTTAAAAAATTTTGTAACATATGATGATTCTAAATTGAACATATATTTTTGAAAATTTCTCGTGTTAGTCTCAACAAAAAAAAGCAAAATTATTATGATCAACAGCTTGTATGTTGTTTCCACTTCAATTTCATTTAATCAGATAAAAAAAGCGTTTCCTTTGCATCGCCATTAAAATACGCTGTTGTTGTCAAGAAAAAGACCTTGGAACAATTCTCAGGAGCTTTTACCCGCAGCATTGCAAAAATCGAACTTTATCGGACGATCTACCTGAAAACAGGCTAGAAATGCATGTTTAATGCACGACGCGCTTTAGAAATTCATATGAAGCTTTTATCTTCTAAATACACGGATGGCTTAAGTATATATGAAAGACCTACATACATTTATGTATTTTTAAAATCTACTTTCGATGCAATACACGAAACGAAAAAGAGGTATTGATTTTTCGGTAGCTCTTGGGAAAAAGTTTTTCTTTTATAGCATCTATTCTTTACTGATCGATCCGAAAAATTAATACAATGAAATTGACAAAAACTTTCTAATGATGAACTTTCATTGTTAGTAAGTAATCTCGTTAGAGTAAAGAAAGTTTTGAAATTATAAGATTCTCAACAAAGTTCGTCTAATTGTAAATAAAAAAAAAGAACTGACTAGAAAGACAGACAATACTAAATTAAAAATTAGAAAGCTCTACCAGGTATTTCAGAGCTCTCTCTTTGCTATTGTATTGGCGATACAATGCGCATTGTGCGGCCACTATGCCATTGACGTCTAATTTTAGAATTGATGCGTTTTTTTAAGATTTTAGTAACAAAAACTCGAAAACGAAAATTCTCCACAGCAAACAAAAATTACCTGATCTTAAAATTCAATCTTGAAATTATCTTTCAAAAATAGTTCGGGGTATGCACATACGATACGCGAGGCTTTTACCCAACTTGCAGTGTCGTGCACAATTTTTTCTTATACTGCTGATTTTTAAAAACTAGTAATAGTATTAAATAATATATAATATTGGCATAAATAAACGAGCGCAATGAATGGGCAAAGATCGGAGTAAACATTTCGATCGTAAACATTAATCAACACTTAAATAATTCCTCTACATTCAAAAATCTCACTGATAACTTCATAAAGCTTAACCACCCTCTTACGTAAAACACTCAAACCATCCAAATTTACATCAAACAAACCAAAATCCCCCGATAACCCATCAATCAAAAGCTCACCCAACGATCGAAACGCCTAATCCCCCTGAGCGATGAAAAAAGAAAAAGCTTCAATCCATAACGTCAACACTCTACCTTTCTCGGTGGCGGCAGCGGATTCCCAAGCGCACCCTCGGGGCACGCGGAGCTGAGGGACTCCGCGACGCTCTGGTCATCCGTCAATCTCGACGTCGCCGCGGCCCCGGCCGTCGAGGTCGTGCATATGGCGGGCGGCGCAGGCGGGGGCGGATTCCGCGGCCTTTGCAGCGTCGACGTGTTCATGCCAATTTTATCGATACCTGCGAATCAAGAGATATTGGGTGTGTTATAGTGATGACGTACATAGGCGTTGTATATAGGAGGGAGAGTGTATAGAGGCTTGATTTTATCGATAGGTTCTGCTTGTTTTTGCGATAGACCAGACTGAATTCCCAAGGTTTTTTGGAGAGAGAGATATATGAGAGTTTCGCTTTGTCGTCTTTTGTCGCGTCTCGTGGAAGAGGAGAGGGGGGAGGTCGATTTGTTTGTACACGCGGTTCGGCCATTGTGCGCCGGTGAATCACAAGAGATCCTTGTATAGGCAACATTCTTTGATCTTATTAATATTTTATCGAGTGCATCCGTGGTAGGTGCTGTGAGTTGGAAGGTGAAGAAAAACATTTTTTTAGAATAATAATGAAAAATAATTTTTTTAACTAAATGAAATTTCTGAATAAAAGGAGGATTAAATGATAGTACACATATGTTGGCTGAAGTTTATGCGATATTTAGCTACTTATGTAATTATTTATTACTACGTTGGACTACTTCCAAATTTTATTTTGGCTACATTTGGTCACAATAAAAAATTTTATGTACTGAATGTATTCTTAAAGCTGCAATTTAAATGACAATGTCAAAAATGAGAACAGTAACTACAGTCATACCAAAATTAAAAAACAAAAGTATGTCTAATTTTTTGTATAGTATATTATTTCTAATTTTATAGTTTATGAAACTCAAAATAAACTTGATTTTGCATTTCAAAAACAACAGTAAATGCCATAAGACATTACCGGTATCTACAATAACAATTACTCTAAAGAAAAGTATTTGGATTTACTTTGGAAGAATTAGTATACCACTAGAATGATAACAAGGACAAACTAAGCAGTGAGTAATAACGCAGTTTAATCTCACTATACTACAAATTCACGTAATTACTAACGGTTACGTTTACGTAATTTACTATGTTATCTTCAAAAAGAATCTTTGTAAAAACAACACGAGCAAACTCTAACTCATCTACTTCCCCAAATTGGTTACCAAACACATGCAAAATAGGAAATAAAAAAAGACCGCCGAGAAATTTCAGTGCGGTCTATCCAAAGAAAAAGCATCAATCCTATAATATCGATCTTAAATCACAAGACTTATTATGATACGTAATTTTAAATTCTCCCTGAATTCAAACTAAATATAGTCCAGCCTACACTACAAAAAAAAATTCACCCTCATAATATCGATATTATAAAATAGCAGCTATCCCCCCGAAAAAGAAAGAAACTCAAACGGGATAAGGACAAAAAGAAAAAACAAACCATAAACATATAACAAACAAAAAAATTAAGATCGTGCCCGCCGCACGATCGACTTACGCAGTTCATCGGGACCGTGTCCCATTGACGAGTAATCACCGCTTGGCGATCTTTTGTGATTCTGAGTAGTGTTCAGGGTACTAGTTGTGGTAGTACGCAAAGTGGCAACGTGTGGTAGAGTTTGAACGGTAAAGTAACTAGTCAAAATGGGCTCACTTGTCGTCCTGCTGTGCGAGGCTGGATTGGGCAGGGTGCCATAGTGAGGTGATAGGATACTGCCGCCGCCGCCGCCGGTGTCTAAGCCTGCAGGCGGGGGCGGCGCCACGCGCTTCTTCAGCGAGCCGTGGAAGTTCATCGCCGAGACGTCCGGCACCACCGGCGTCGGGACTACAAACAATCGTGTCATTGCTTTACGACCGATTACGCAATCGCGCCGTCAAAGATTTTCATTTATTAATCATAGCCAACAACAACGATGCACTTATGAGCTAACTGTTAATAGTAAAGGCTGCGTTAAATAAAGGTGAAGCGTGGGAAGGTGGTCACTAGCTGAGCTTTTTTGTGCGAAGCAGTAAAAATAATGATTTGTGGCTTTGTTTCGTTTCAGTTGCCAATTAAAGTTTCTCTTCTAAATCCTTTAACGTTATAAATTATGTTGACAATTGTTATTTTATTGACAATAAAACGGGTACTATTTTGTAACACGCGAAAGATAAAAATAAAAATTTATTTCTTCTAGTTTTTCTGCAGTATCTTAAATAGGCATTTACATATTATGTAGCTGAAACGTAGTTGTTCGCGTGTACTTTGAAAACATACAAAAAGACCAAGCCAATTTTTCTCTGTCATTGAGAATTTGATCAATATTATTCATTTCAGAATCTAAAGATAGTTTTATACGCCTCTTGCAATCAAATTAATAGCGTTATTACAAACTGAAAATAAGTTATCAGATTTCTTAGCTTAGAAAATGTGTAATCCAATAAAAGCTCCTTCAGAACGTATTGCTTTCACTTTAATTACCATTATGATAATGTTGCTTTCTTGTAAAATTATGAAATAATTTATATTAGATGTCAAATTGCAATCTAAATATTTAATCCATAAATAAATATTTCTTTATTATTGCTTAGTCTTGGTTAAATTTTGATATGTAGGGCGAAACGTGCTTGATTTTTCATTCATCACTAAACATATATGCACATGCTTTTATAAACAATATTGCAACTTATAAAAAGCTAATTTATGTGACCACCTTATAGATTAAAATTACTCTGTTATGTTGAAAATTTTAAATGTAAAATAATGAAAATTAAAATAAAAATATTTACAAACATTTTTAGTAACACATAACAGTAATTATTATTAATAATTCATAAGTTAATAACTAAATTACTAATAATTAAAAGCAATTTCAAAATGAAGTGTGTAAGAAATAATCATTTTTGAATAAGCCAAACAATTTTTAGAGCAAGTTCTGCAGTCATAAAAGCTTACATCAATATAATTATGAATAATAAAAGCGTTTTTTCAAATACGATAATATTTGAAACGCACTTTAGTAAAGAATTATTTAAAAAAAACATTCAATGAATAAATCTAATTATAATAAAAATGATATAAACTACAATAACAAATATTACATAAATATTACATACCAATAACTGGCTTTTTTATCTGTGGAGGTGGAGGTGGTGGCATTTGCTCTTTACTTGTACAAAAACCTGGTGACAAGCCACTCTGTAAACTATCACAAGTACTGCTCCGACTTCGCAATGTAACTGGCGAATCTGTTACCCCCGTTTCTGTCCCGCCAGCATAGGATGGTGGTCTACTACGTAATTTCTTTTCCGGCGTCGAACAACCATTCTATAAATAATTTTATACAATAGATATTATTAAGTATCATTACTTAATATTAATGCAAAGTACATAAAAATGTATATACTAACTAACTTTTTTATCGAAATTAGCAAACTTCGCAGCATAAAAATTTAATTCATTATAAAATTATATCATTATTATTTAAAAATTTTAAATAATACTCACTCTTTCTTCAATTATAGTTTCGTCGTCGGAAAAATCTGTTGATGCTTCGTCGTGTGAAAGGTTCCAGTCAATATTTACATTGTCAAATAATGTTTTTTGTCGCTGAAGCGCATGATTTAACTGTGATAAATAAAAAATATTTAATTATTTATAGAGTACAATTTTTAAAGAGATTAGAAAACAAAATTAGTTAAAAATCTTACCAATTCTTGACATGTATGATGCCCTACTTCTTGAGCAATATCTAATGGAGTCTTTCCTTGTTTATTACGGAGTGTAGGATCGGCGCCTGCTTTCAGCAGCAACTTCATGGCTTCCGCTTTATCATGCTTAGCGGAAAGATGCAAAGCCGTATCTCCTTCCGTCGTAGTTTTGTCTATAGTGCCTGTCGGCATATTTTGAATAAGGAAATCTACTATATGTAAACTATTTCCCATTTCTCTTAAAATTGCTAAGTGAAGAGCGGTTTCACATAAATCCTGTAATAAAGTTATGCAATGATTTAATAATAATTAAACAATGATTAGTTTTTTTTTAATTAATATTTTGAAAATAGCATACCGATGTGGGTAAACTAGCCGATAAATCTACATTTTCTGCATAAACTTGTAACAAGTGATGTAAATCTCGATTATTTACAGCATGCTCAAGATCTGATAGCAGATCTTGTTCGTTAACACATGTTCTTGTGATATATTTTTTTTCTACATATTTGGCTCTAATAAATTCGTACCTTTCCTCCCTAAATGTAAAAGAAATTCATGAAAATAAATACAATGTATGACTAAAGTGATTACTTGTTTTTAATGGGTAAATTAAAAAATTAAACTTACATAGTAGATGTGGGAGAAGGCTTAAAATTATGACGTAACATTGCTTCCATAACTTCATTGAAAGCTTGATTTGTCATGTATCTTGCTAACAATAACTGGGATGTACCTATGTTATCAAGTGTTAAAGATTGTATTCTAGATATATGGACACCTAAATCCCTGTGTATACCACTACATTCTATACACACAATAATTCCAAAATTTGTTGACAGCCAAGTTGCATCTAATAAAATTAAAAATGTTTTATTAAATTAATATTAAATTAATAAATTTCGAAAATTATATAATTATAATCATATTAAGTATTACAAAAATACTTTTTATAAACACCATTTAACTTGAAAAAACTTATTTAGACCTTTGACATAATTTAAATTCGATTTATACTATGTAAAATTTAGTTTATAACTTACCATTTTGTGAAGAACAGTCACAGCACTTATCGTTACCGGGTAACCTCATGACACACCGTATTACAGCTTGTTGAAGCTCAACTAAACTAGGATTACCGTGATTCGCCTCTGGTTTACCACTAGCATCAAAAGCTCTTAATAAAGCACGCTCTTTGCAGTTGACTAGGACGGACATCCACGCCCGCTGATCCGCTTCGTCCTCCGCTTGAAAGTGATAAGTCCTATTATCTGAAAATTTCAATGTCAACTCTTAATAATTGAGAAGGCTACTGGTATATTGATTTTCAATATTTATAGAAGAAAGAAAAAATATTCGTTAAAAGTATTGAAATTTCACTTACAACTTATAAGATCAAAGCTCCTTTTATCATCAGGTACCAGTTTAATTTGGCACGTTAATAAATTCACCCTTGTCGGAGGTTTGTTCTCGTCAGCGTGACAGATATCCAGATATCCTTCTGCTTGCACGGAACACCTCCGTTTTTGCCAAACTCGTCTCATTTTGCCTTCACTCTTTTTTAAGAGATGGCCTGTACGAGTTACGCCATGTTGCTTATCACCTTGTAGCTGATGAAGCGAATATCCACTGCTTGCATTTGTGTTTAACTGTTATGAAAAAGAAAATCGTTATTTTTTGTTCAATTTTTTGCGAATATATTGTAGATAACGAAAGGCAAAATACTTCTTTATCACATCCAGAACTTCTTAGCAGACTTCTGAGTTCCATTAGGCGCCTCCTTTCTTCATCTTGGGCCTGCCTGATTTTTTGGAGTTTCATGCTTAGGTCTACTACGTAAGAACCAAAGTGTTCAATAGTTTTCAGTCCATCTTGAAAATAGCTAAACAAAGGAAATGATAAATATTAAAGAGCAACCAATTACTTTAGGTTTAGTTGTAATTATAAAATAATATATTTACTTTGTTTGTGCGTGATAATATTCAACCAAGTGTTGAAGGAGTTCTATGCCCTTTTTAGTCTTAATTTCATTAACTTTAATTAAATACTGAAAAGTAAATTTTATCAGTAAATCACATAAAAATTGAAATAATTTATTTCATATAAATATTTTTTATCAATCTTACTTCACACATTTGTAACTGAAATAGTCGCCTCTCTTTCTCCATTTCATCAGCAACTTCTGCAGCAGTAATTTCAGTACGAATGAGGCCAGCCTCTTTTGCATGTTGTTTCTTTTCTTTTTCAATTTTTGCATATTTAGCTTCATAATCTTTCCAGGCTTTGTCAAAAGGTCTTTTAAGATCTCCTTTAACACCTTTTAAGTCTCCTTTTAACACTGAATCCAATGGAAACATTACAATGTTACTAATATTTTGCATCTGTGAATAAAAAAAATTATTAAACAATTGCAAGCATTAAATTTTTTATTTCAATACTTAAATACAGCAAAACAAATTAATTATTTATTATCCACAAATACTTGCCAATGTTTTCATTAATGCACTCAATTCTTTGGTAACAACAGCAAATTTAAGAAAAGCTGCACCAATATCTGGTTCCTGTTCCTTTAGTGCAGCATCACCTAATCTCTCCAATGCTCTTCCCAAATACATTTCATTATCAACGTGGGCTAAAAAAGTTTATTATTTTATTGCAAAATTGTGATTGTAAATTTATAAAAGAAAAATTATATTATTTGAAAAAGAGCATTACTAACCATTTCCTGAGTTGTAGATTGCCTTGATAGCTTTTTTAAGCTTAGTAAGTCCATCTCGATCAAAATCAAGAGTCTATAAAAAGATGTGAATCACAATTTCATTTGGGTATAATGATAGCTTTCACTAGTATCTAATTAGTCAACTTCAATTAATTGAATCAAGTAAAGAAAATGCAAAAGGTAAAATTAGAAAAGAATTTCATACAAATTCCACAAGAAAATCAGAAGCTGTATTAAAATAATAAATCAATTACAATTATCATTATTTTAAAAGTTGAAAAATAAAAAGTAATTTTACTGAAAAATTTATTTGTCACTAATGCATAAAATGTGATAAAAATTTTGTTTAACTTTTTTATGGGTGCAGAATTAAAGCAGAATAAATTATTTTAAAACAATAAAACATATTTAGAATACAAATTTTATGTAGATATTTTTTTTAAATATCACACTCAAATAAAATTATCTGAACCTTAGTAACTTTGACTCAAGGTTAAATAATATAGTAATACAATTGTTATTGACTTCATAACGTTGTTAAGCTATAATTCTTTTAACGCCATTTAACACATATCCACTATTTTTTTTATTCTTAATTTTAGTTTAAAGAAAGTGATAAAAACATGTTTTGATAACAATTTAAATAATTTAATTGAAAGAAAAATGATACAATTTTATATTAGAGATAATTATATAAATGATTTGTTCATATAAAAATATATTTGAAAGGTGAAGAAACAATAAAAAAAATAAAATATGTATTAAGTAACTGGACTTTATTATTAGCATTATCATTTGTCTTCTTTATTGACCACTTTCTGAAGATGGTATCAATTAGTCAACAAATTATTTACGTATTCCACAGACATAAATATCTGTAATTTATGCGTACAAAAAATTTTTTGTTGCTCATTTTGGAAATATATGAATCACTTTTAATTTTATATCTTTAACCTTGATTCATAAGTACTAAGCTCAATTAGTTATTAATTAAGCATTCAATTATAAATGAAACGAAATTACTACACAGATCAAAGTAGTAACATATAAATTTGAAACAAAGCAAAATGTCTGAAGAGATTAAAAAGAGATATTGTCATTTAAATTTGAATTCATCTCTAATGCAGTATGCTGATTTCATTTTAATTATTCGTTAAGCCTCAAGATTGTTTCTATTTTACCTCAGCATTAAAAGTCTCTTATTCCACATTGTGAACAATCAACTGCCAGATCATTAAAAAAATTACCAGCACTGTGCCTACGTCAGTTTAAAAAAATCTAAATATACATTCACTGGCATATTTCCTTTAAATAGCAGTTGTCAATAGATTAGCTGAGCAGATAAACAACCTAGCTGTTCCCTCAAACTAGTCCCACTCCTCCACCCAGAAAACTCACCTCCTCCAGCGAGGCAATGGTCTGTCGGCACTGCGGCATCCTGGAGACAAATGTGGACGTAGTGGGCGAATTGTAATCACCCCTGGTCTCGTCTATGAAATCACTGACAGCGATAAGGCCTGGCATCCTGTCAAGCTTATTCCTCCCTCGTGTCTCAATCAGCCTGCGATGAAAACCCTAAGGAAGCTCGACTCTCCCTCCTCGAAGATCCGACCTCAGGTGGCCTCCTCGCGTCTTCCTTCCTGGGGGGACGGAGCTGCAGAAGCTCTCGACGCAAAAACTGCGTCACACTTGTCAGCGAGCGAGCGAGCGAGAGAGATAATGTTGAGGGGCAAGTCGTGCGTGTCTTTTTGGCTTTGCTCCACTAATTTCCGCACCTATAATAACACGCAGACACCTCGCGCGCCCGCCGCGATCGAATCGCGAGCAGCAGCGAGGAGGGCAGAAATAAGAGACTCTGCGGAGAGCTGCGCGAGGAGGAGCTTCGAGAGAGCGTGTGTATACGTAAGGCCGAGCGGAAAAAGCGCGCACGCCAATCGATATACATATCGGGTAGAGGCTCTCCTCTAAGAGGCGCTCGCTCTCTCTCTCTCTCTCTCTTCGTCGCGCGAGTGTCCGTCCGACGTATGTATATGTATGTATTTAGGAAAGCAACGTGCGTACAGCCGCCAAGTGTACACGTACGCGCGTACTTGCATATAAAGGACAAGGAGGCACTCTCGCGACGGAAGAGGAGCTGTCATACGTATACACATAGAGAGAGGCTCGAGAGAGAGAGAGAGGACGTGCATATTACAATGTATATATACGCTCGCTCGCGCGCATATCCATACACATACACACGCATTCTAGAGCTCTCTCTTTCGCTGTATATATACACTCACGTATACGTGCTATAGACACAGAATACATACCAATCTGAGGCCCGTCCAGTGGACGTCGAGTCGCGAATCGCCGCTGGCCAGCTCCCGCTTCCGGATTCTGCTGCTGCTGCTCGGCTGCGGCCGATCATTTTCCCATGTTACAGTATAAATCTCGAAGAGCCGAGGAACGCAGGGGAGACGTGTATACACACTGCAGAGAGCCAGGCCCGACGAGATGCGCGGATCGACGAGAGAGAGAGCCGCTCCCGCGCGCGACTTTGCGGAACAGCTCTAGGCGCGGACAGCCGACACACACGAATACATACACACACACTCACTGATGTATTATCCGCCTCTCTCTTGCTTATGCGCGCGCGCTGCGCGAGGGGCGGCTATAGTACACACTGGCTATATATCGACTCTGCAGCCCGGAAAAGCGCATGTGCACACACTGTCTCTCTCCCCGCAGCAGCGATGCTCTCTCGCGTATTATTATTTTGCTCCGCAGCCCAGCACACACACACCTGCGCACACACGACTGAGCGCTCGCTTTCTCTGTCTCTTTTTTTTTCGACGAGAGAGAAGCAGAGAGCGCGAGCGAGCTGCGTGGGTGTTATTCGCGTGTTTACGCCGTCGACGGCGTAGGATAAAATTAACACTCGCCGTCTGCTTGCCGAGAGGTGGTAGTCAAGGCTGGCGTTATCATTCGGCACGCTCGGCCCGCGCGAGAGCGCGCACTTTTGTTTTCCCTTTCCTCCTTTTGTTCGCCTCTCGGCGAGAGAGCGCGCGTATATACACACGCGCACTGGCGAACTTTAGCTCTCTCGTTACACTTGAGAGGAGAGACTGGAGATACTCTGGCCCTCCGGGATCGCTGGTTTATCGAGGGATTATGCAGTCAGACGCGCGGCTCGTCGATACCTCGCGCACTCTGATTTTCCGTGGCTGCTTCCATCTCTTCCATTACATTTTTCTGCGCGCTTTCTCTCCCTCTCTCTCTCTCTGTCTACTTGTTGAGGTGCGCGCGCTGCACACAGACACCACTTTTCGCGCTATGTGTATACGCTCTATACTCTAGCTATGTATCTCTCCGTCTCGCTCCCCCTCGAGGTTATGACGTTCGAGAACGCGCGTATGTGTATATAGACAGACACCCGCGTTCCAGATGATGTCCAGCCGATAGGCAATCTATCCCCCGAGGACGCGCTGTCTAAGCTTTCACTGCGCGCGGCTGGTATTGCGGCGCGGAAACGAGTAGCTATACACACACCTCGCTCGTCGGGCACTCCGATAATCTCGCGGCGCGCGGCTTTATGGCCTACAGCTAGCCCATCCAGAGAGGCACTCGCCTATACCACTGTAGTGTGTGTATGTTTTTCCTTTTTTGCTACCGCGCGCTCTTGTATGTGTGTATATTGGAAAATACGCGGCGACTCGCGTAATCGCGTTATTGTTGGAGTATCGGTTGGTAGATCGTCAATCTGACGGTTGGTGGGACGGATAGGCTGCGGGGTTTATGGCTTG
>JAPYZA010004081.1:0-14402 GCA_030522685.1 Eupelmus azureus | reverse complement strand
GCGTCCATTCCGACTCGCTTGCGCAAAGACCTAATAAGCGAGTAGTGCACTCTCATTCTGGTTAACAGTTGAAATTTCATGCGGTAGCCCAAGTCCCGTCAAGTTTGCCTCTCCCAACTTTTGCCTTCTTACTCTCCTCTCTCTTTGCGTACACGCGCAAACAAACTCAACTATTCAGCGCAATTGCGGCGGTCGCTTACGGGCGAAACGTTAACTATAGTCCCCTTTTTTACGAGCGCGGCGCGCGCTATCGGCGAGTGCGTTGCAACGAGAGGCGAGCAAGAGGCACGAAAAAGAATTTCAGCTTATGATTCACTCGCTCAGAGCGATAGTATCGATTCACCTGGGTACACATAAACGTGCCGCGTGCGATAAAGAGGCACGCGCAGGCGAGAGGCTGTGTGTGTGGGTGTGGGTGCACTTGGCGAGGTGGAGGTATGTATTTGTCAGAGCGCGAAACTGGTACAATTGATGTGTGGGGGCTTTTTAGGCTTGGGATTGCTGTGTGCACAGAGCACTGTTTACCCTCGAAAGTTGGATCCGGTTTGAGGAAGGTCAGTGGCCTGTAATCTAGTTTGTTTATGCGTGGAAATAGATTGTTGTGGTTTTGGGAGGGGGATAGTAAAATGGGAATTTTTGGTTGGGGTTTGGTATGGTTTCTTATGATTTCTAGTTCTTTATATATTGGCTGTACTTGTACAGTAGAAAAGGCTGTGCAGTTTATAGGAGATTAATATAAATTATAAAGTTCTGCTTGTATTAATTTCTTCCATCGCAATAAATAATACGAATCAATTAGTTTCAAGAATAATCTTTGTAGAATCAAAAATTGTTTTTCTGTATATATAAAATCGATATTTCCCCCTCCATATAAAAACTTTTTCAAAATCAATTTTTTTCCATAAGTTCAAAACACAAGAAATACGATACCCATAAGCTTCCCCGTTAATAAAACAGGAAAGCGTAAACCATGCAGAAAAATGCTATATTAATTAGAAACGTATAGGAAGCCCCGTTACCCGCAGTGCCGTGTTTATAGCTCGGCGGCGAAACACCGTTATGCGAGCTGCTAACTATGAATACAATTATTATTGTTAAAAAAAAAGGAGCGTCGCAATCGGCGCTGCGCTTTCGGCTTTCACATTATGGGATCACCGTGTTATAATTAACGAATGTAAAAAAAAAGTAGAGGAAAGAAGACACAACAACGTGCGTTCGCACTTGTATGAACGAAACAGTTTAATTTAAGCGTGTTAAGGAGGCGCAGCGCTAGACACATGAAATTTTCAATCCTCGTTATTAATAGTAGCAAACAATAAAATATGCATCTGGAGCTGTGTTTTTCAATTACGAGAGAGCCGCGCGCACCTTTTTATTATCTCGCGAGTAATAAATATTGTATACCTAGCTGTTAGGGCTTATGAATTATTGAAGAGTCTGAGTGCCGCTGCTGCCGGAAACCCGCGAAACTGTGCCAGCGCATTTTATCTTCAGAAACCGAGTTCTTAAATAACGCGGGTTTGATGGACGTCGTCTGCGTAATCGTAATTATAAATTCTATGCAGATTTACCGCTGATGTGTCATTCTTTCAATGATCGTGCGATTGGTCGAGGTCTTTTTTCTTATGACAAACAAGAAAGCGGTTAGAAAAAAGTTTGATTACGTAGACTGTGAATCACGAAACTATAATTGTACATTACTAACAAATGATGACAATCGCTCTTTGCATACACAGTTTCTTGAGAAAATCGAACTTCGAATATCAAAAAAATTCAAACGCGCGACAAACAAAAATTTACAGCAAGACCGTAAGCATGGTAATTCGCTCATCACATTACAAACTTGTTTCTCATCAACAAAGAATTCGCAGCTAAAAATAAACGCGAGTTCTCCTTCGATCCAGAATAATATGCATATGTATTCATTAACCAATTAGAATTCATGAATTATTGAAAACCGACTTCGAACGCGCTTCCAGTGCGTGCTAACGCCGGCTACTGATTTTCCTTTCGACAACGAAACGAAAAAAGAACCGATACAGAATCAGCCGTGCCAGCAATTTCACAACGATCGATGCGCGTTGACTCAGCTTCGAAAACACCTTCGCAACAACTTCCAAATTTTTCGTTCCCAACTCTGTATATTACACTGAAAAAAATAGAAGAAACTATCCACAGGGCGTGTCGCTGTCTCAGCAATTTGCGCAAGTAGCTTTCGTTGTACGTAAAGATGTAATTTACGCCATGCGACGCCGTCTACGCGTATACATATACACGAGCATACCGAGCGCGCGACCCAATTACCAGCGCGAGGCATTTCGCGATGCGATGCATATATACATACGCGAAAGGCGCTCGCTCTGCATGTCCCCATTGCTGTAGAGATCGCGTGTTTCTATGTGTGGGTGAGCATCGGACTGGTGTCGTACAAACGTCAGAGACAATCGATCCTCGATGTGGCCTGGGAGAGCGCGTGCGAGTAGCACGAGAGGTTCGCACGAAATTACAAATAATCGCGCGCGTGCGCTCGCTAATGCCCGGATGATTAGGTCCGAAAATTACTTCCTCGTGTTGTAAATCACCTGGGGGTTCCGTATGGATTTCTCGCTGATTTATTTATGTGCGCTTGATTGCTCGCTTGGAGTGGAGACGCGAAGGCTTTTGGCCGCGTTGGCTTGACGTGCTGTGAAGTTTTTCTTGATTGTCATTGCTGATTGGCTTTTGTGTGAGTGTCTTGGAATTTTGATTAGGAATGTGAGGAACTGTGAAGATGAGTGGTGTTAAGGCGTTGAAGAATGTTGAAGTTATTAATAATTTTGTAGGATTAGATTTACGAATTGAATAAAATATGGTTTGAGACAAACAATGTGAGCGCGTTGGTTTCAATAATGGAATATTCATAAGTGAGAGTAGTATTTGAAATAATACTCTGGAAGTAATTTCATTTCAAGTGCAATATTCATAAACTGCAACCCTTAAACAGCCTCGGGGCGCAGCTTAAACAGAAAATTGCAAATGCTGAATAATGTGAAACTGTCATAAAAGTAATGCACATGCTCATTTTACTCATGTCAATAATGTAATGCACTGCAAAAGTATATAATGGGAAGGATAACTTCAGCCGTAAAATTTAAAGAGTCTTACTTAATAAACTTAATGACATAAGTGCTTGAAGTCAAAACAGACGTAACTTCACTACTCATTATTATATGCATATAAATACACGCACAACTCAAGTAAAAAAAAATCCACGACAGCCATCCGGTCCACACATAAATACCCACCAGGAATACCCATGCACAAAATCTTTAAAATCACTTTCCAACAAATAAACATCCCGTTACCACCTCAGCGCCTAATAAAAATCCGCCCGTTAAATTAACCTTGACGAGATACCCAACTCCTCTCTCATTCACTGCAAAAATGTAAATGACTCGCAAGACCGTGACTATCCTATATCAGCCGCTCCACGCCTTAACTTTAAAAAAAAGCGTAATCCCTCGTAGCCAGCGCTGCGTGTCCGTGTGAAGAAAGTCTGTTCCCGAGTCTAGGCGTAGTCGCAGCGCTAGCTCGCTGGAGGAGAAGGTGAAACGACCTGAATACATGAAAAGTTACGTGGCAGGTGTGTCTCGGGCATTATGTGCCGCCGCCACCGCCGCAGGTTCCTGAACAGGTTTCTACGATCATCCTTCTTCTCTTTCTCTCCCTCTCGTCCGTCTTGCGGGCCTATTTTTGGGCAGCCTTTACCTATAACTATATAACCCACCTTTTTTTCCACTCCCGAGAGCTCGGCCCGACGACTCTTCTCAAATTACGGCTGGCTCTCTGCCCCGTCGCGCTGCTCCGCTGCTCCACCTTTCTTCTTTGGCTCGGAAAAAATGCGTGTCTCGACTAGAGAGCGATGTACGGCCCGGAGGAGCGTTAATTAAGCGGAGATAATGAATCGGGAGTCTAGCCACTTTCGGAGTGAAGCCGGTTTGGGAAAACTCGCGCTGTCGGGAGGAAAACATTTCTCTTTCATAGGCTTAATGCGACGAGTGCTCGTGCACCTTTACGAGGGCCATTTTCTGTAATCGTCTCCGGCTGCCTTATGATTTTCGGCGCGCGCCACTGTACTTTAACGTCGAATTTATCCGTCGCCTCCTTTGTGTGTTTTCTTTTTGTTTTTTTTTCTATAATCTGCACCTCGCGCTGCTTTATCGGCTTTCGAGGTTCATTTGCACGCTCTCGGCTCGTATATAACGCTCGGGAGTGCCGTCATCTCTTATTTTCACGCGGGTGCTCCCAAGTATATTCGACGAGGCACGTTAATAACCACTTTGCACGAAAGAATGGTATAGTGCCTCGTAAGAGGGATTTTTCTTTTGTTTCTACGAGAGCCGCGCTCTTTTTATTGTTTTGCACGTGTTGCTTATGAGCGAAACATACGGGAAAATGTGATGAAAATTCCGAGCCGCGTGCAAGCTCGTAGCGGCAACGATGCAGCTGCGAGAAGGAGAGAATATTGCGAGCGAGCCGAGTTTTCACCTTGCACGCTAAATTTCTTAGGGAGGGGAATTGAAATGTTGCTAGTGGCGCGGCTTTTTACTTCCACTTTGACCTACATCCTCGAACACCTGATTAATAATTTAACCAGTTCAATTTTCGTATATCAGGCATTATATAAAACGTCGAACACGTTTTGGTGCGTTGGGTTATTTATGCACCTATTCCAATGAGTAAGACATTTCTGATAACCTCTTTTTACAGTATACAAACCGCATTTATTTCTACCGCATGCAAGAGTTCAATCTTGAAAGCTAGTCTGAACCAGATTAGAAATCATTACTGATCAAGAAATAAAATCCCGCGCGCAGACTGATACGCGATCGATTGAGGTTATGTTCGTTGATTAATACATCCATTCTCCTAGCCACTCCAAATCCAACCGCGAAAAATCGAACAATAAAAGAGTTATAAATTGAAAATTTTCACTATACAAGTGCAAGATTGAATCAACGTGTGCGCCGATGCAGCTCGCGGCGCGTATATAACTATAAGCTTTTCCTGGCCGGATTATCGCGTTCGGTCGGTTATTGGACTCGATGTCGGTTATAAAGTTTTTCAGTCCATATCGCATGCAGCAATGGTTACAGCTCCGTGCGCTCGATTACGTATATATATGCATGCGCGAGGGCATTAGAACGTTGCGTAAGATGTGTATCCTGTGCTGGCGGTGCGTGAGAACATTTCAATTATAAAAAGCGATTATACAATGAATCCGAGAAAGAGCCCGTTACGATAGGTGCAAACACGTAAAAGCCAGCTGAAAAACTGTATATAAATCGGTAGAGGATGTCGATCCGGCGAATAAACGATTTACCTTTTCCGCGGTTAAGAGATCCGAGATTTTGCAAGGAGAGCTTGTTTTGCTGCGATTCGTTAAATTCTTCGGATGTTATTTCATTGCCCGCGACGACGGATTATTACGTTCGCTCTCCCTCCCGCCGCGAGTGCCGCACGTTCCCTGAATGTTTTCCAGTTAAAGCCGTTCACTTTTGTCCTTCGTTCTGCGAGCTGTTGCTGCCACCGACAAGCGCGCTCTGTACTATTCTGCCCAGCTGCAGTCATCCTGTAATAAAGCCGATGCCAGCCGAGTGATTGAACTTTCTTGAAGGTGTAGTGCTCGATGTTTGTGCGCTTTCGGTTTTGTATTTACTGATTTTATCTTGGGAACCGTTAGTTGGGATTTTGAGATCACTTGTTCCATTTACGTTGGCCATTTGTCTGGCTGGAGTTTTCGATGTTTCTACTTTGTGAGTATCTAAATAACCACAAAGATACAAGGATTCTTTTTCTTTTACGTTCGGAACGATGGAGTCGATTTTCAACATTTCAAAGACATCCAAAAAGCCTTCCCTTTACCTTCGACTCCGAACTCACCACGAATTAATAATTAAAATCAAGCCCCTATGAATTCTTAAAAAAAGCCTTTCTCTTTTCCTTTCATGTATACGAGGCGGTCACACCAGCACCACGCACGCGTGATACGGCATAAAAAATCCACGAGCTCCCTCAACCTTTTTTTCCATTTAGATCACGTCGTCTTTAAATTGAGCTCCGGACTAACTCTCCCCGGTCGTCGTCGTTAGTCTCGACAAAAAAAGACGAAGGCAAAGAAAAATCGCGACAGACCGGCAGGCTCGTCGTTGTTTCACCGGGCAAATCTCGTTACACGAGCGCCTGAGAGTCGCGCGTGGGAGTCTTGACTCGTGTGTGTATATATATATACACTCACCCGTCAATAGGGATTGTCTCTCTTATACGCATCGGGAAGGTCGGAATTGCGTGGGGACGGGAGAACCCTTGGGCCACCCGACTGATGCGTACGTGTAGGTGGACTGCCCGAGCAATTGTCGGCTCTCATTAAAGATATAATCGCTCTCTCCAGCAGCCTGGTTTCTCGCTTTTATCGCGGTAGAAAAGCTGATTGCTTGCTCCAGCAAGTAAGAGCGTTCTCGGCGCCGTGTCGATATTTAAGACCTGATTGGGATTTCCCTGTACGTTTTGATGGTTCGGAGCGCGCAGCCGGTCTAAAATGAGAAGAGGGGATTTGACGGTGCGGTTTTACAGGCGACCGCAATGTAGCGACAATGAAGTTTTACGCGTACTTTCTCTTTTTATAGTGCGCGCGGTCGTTGGCGGATATCGGCCAGATCGGGCGATTCTGGCTTTATCCAAACGATAAAAGTGTCCTCGCTCGCTTATAAATCGTTTTAATCTATCTGGAGCAAAATCGATTAATTAAGTCAGCTGGCATTTTTTGGTCTACTTGTTCCTCCGTTGGATAAGTTGCACAGTGGAGCTTGTAGATACACACGCTGGAGAAACAGGTTCTTGGTCGGCTGATATAGCTTATATGTCTTCGTTCGATTGCACTGCGGAGTCAAATTTATTTCCGATACACGTTGCATTTTGGTATCGGCGCATCTGCAACATTGTATGGCATCAGGATGATACCTCGCATTACTCATCCTATTTATAGAGGGAAATAAGAAGGAATGCCGGACAAAAATTACCGGAATCTTCAAACGATAAGCCGCGCTTGCATAAGATTTATCGGTCGAGGTTTTCTCTCTCGGCCTGGCTTATGATTAATTGATTTCTGAAAACTTTCTGTTGATATCTTACGTTCCAGCCTATAGGAGTACCAACGTAGCATCAGAGCTGGTCTGGCTTTTGTTCTCTTTTCGATGATGAAATTGTTTCTCATTCGTTTCATTTTAACAGGCAAAGCATCCACAGTGATTTTTCAGATAGGATCATTAGAAAATCGCAAACAATCCTTTTCGCGCCGACGTTTCTGCTAATTCTCATTATTGCAGCCTATAAATCACACATTTTCCAACCTCTCATGCATATTGATCCTTCAACTTCGATAGAATGCACTTATATGATATCGCTGTGAGAAAAAACATCAATATCCATCAGATTGCAGGTATGCCCACCTCCGTGAGAATATTACAATAATCTCACCAGCCTTTATTCCCGTCAAATCGTTTTTCTGCTCGTTCTATTCCATCAACCACTCGGTTCGAAAAACAAAGGATCTATCTTCTGCGCAAAAACGAAAGGGACCGCAAATGTTCACAGCCTGCCTTATCTTCAACCAAAAACCAATAAATCCCAATAGTCCCTTATCGCGACCCTCTCGTCGCCAAACTTCTTACGTCCGCGCAGCTGGGCTAGATTTTTCTTCTTCTTCATCCCTTGTCGTCGCTTTAATGAAAGCGGTTCCGATCGGTTTGCGAAGGCGTCGCGTAATTACCCAGCCCCCTTGGCAATGCACTTGGCCAGGGACGGAGGAAGCACTTCCCGGAGTCAGCGCACCATCTTCTAGTCCACATAATGCGCCATTCTCTCACTCTCTGCGCTCTCTAACTGTGATCTATGCGCGATTCCCAGCGCCAATTATACCAAAGCCAGAGCCAGCCAGCGCGCGTCAGCCATTAACCCCGGATTTGCCGAGTTATCCAGAGATAACCCGCCAGAGCGCGAGCGGCAATGAAAGGGAACGATGCCCGGAGTCTTCGCTCTCTCTCTTGCTCACTCGATCTCTGCCTATACCTATATAGTTGAGAAAGGGAGAGGAGGGGCGCTCTTTGTGCCGAGAAAGCTTTGACGAAGGTCGAATTCGCCACGGAGGTACTCCCTAGCTCGAGCCTTCTTTTTTTCCTTTGGCTTCTCGCGCCTTCCTCCTCCCTCTTTTTCGGTCGATTGTCACGGTTCGCTGGGTTTTGGATTGCTGGCACTGGGATGTTTCATGGAAAATAGGTCAGATGGAATTGTAATTTGGAGACAGGTTGGAAAGTGGATTATGTAATGTGGTTTTTGGATGATCAATGTAAAGTGTTTTATCGGAAAGTAGACGTGTTTATTGTTCGATGTGGCTTCTAATCTTGGAAGTTCTGATGTCCTGATTATTTGAAAAATTATATGTATTAGATACATTTTTATTAATCTTGTAATTAAGAAATGGTAATTTATCAAATCTCCAGTGTTCTATTTTCGACTTTACTAATAATTTTCTATTCTCCTATTTATTTTATCAGTAACAAAAGGTTAGAAAAGAAAACTAATTTCCTGTATTTTCAAACGTACCTTCTTATATTTTAACTACCGGAAAACCGTAGTACTTTTCTCATTTCACGGCCTAAAGAAATGAAGGCACATTGTTTTCAGAATGGTAACATTTTACTGTTATCTCTGCTTCATTGATGACTGTACCGTTGACGCGGTGACCTGCTCGAAATTATAGATAACGGCAAGCAGTTATCGTATCTCCACCTTGTGCATTGCAGATATACTGCTTGATAGTGCTACATTACACATTAATATCAGGCAACCTTGTCTCTACTCTTTAATTAAACAAAAATTTTCTCAAAATGGTTAAACTCAACTATTGAAGTGTAAACAATTTCAATGTTTTCATATATCAATAAAATCGTAAAAGTAACTATCTTCAGAGTACATAAAATATCTATAAGTCTCTAAAATTTATTGCATATTTTCAGAATTAAATAATTACCAACCGTACTTTGTACTATCAAATTTACAATCTGAATAAGCGATCCTGCAAATTGATTGGAAATTATCCAATTTGTAATAAATCGAAATTGTATAAGCCCCCACCGATAGAAAGAAGCGCGCGTACATCGGGCTCAATAAAATAAATTTTCGCGCAAACTCATTATCCAACGCATAAATCTTCCTCGCCATTCAGCTCCTCTCGATTCCGCGTACACATGCAGCCAGCCTAGAGAAATTCCAAAGCATTATTTATATAACGCAACAATCGCTGCGCCGGCGCAAAAATCCGACCGTTGGCCTCGGGATGCGCGAGAGCTATCTCTTTCTTACTTTTAAGGCGCGTAAGAAACTGTTGCTCTCGACGCGAGCGAGAGGGAGAAAGAGAAAGAAATTGTTCTTTCCCATTTTCTATACTCCACCAGCGCGCGCGCGCGGAGGTAATAACCGAGAGAGCCGGCGAGGTATATAGCCGGTATTTCGAAATTTTTTACGCGCCGAGCGCGTTGTGTATTTTTGCAAATGCCGATATTTTTACAGAAGTGGCGCGCGCTTCTGCGAAGCCATTGATTTTCTATTAGGCGGGAAAATCGTCATTTATTTATCGTAATTGCCGTTGAGCGAATGGCTGCGTGCGCGATAAAGCCGAAAGGCTGGAATTAACTATTTATAGATTTTTATCTATAACTTGGTGTAAAATTGCACTTTCTCTTATTTCTTAAAAATACTCATAGACGCGCGTTTAATAAATTCAATTATTCAATATTCACTGATTCAACAACTCCTTCGAAACTTGCGTAAACTTCAAACCAACTCCCGCAATTTAAATTCATATCATCACCATCCTTTTTCACGTTCCACTTTACCATAACCCAAGAAGAAAAACCACACTTCCAAACAATGAAGGAAACTTTTCAGCCCAGATTTTTTTCGACGGAATCGCGTCCAGCTGCGCCCGTGCGTCGCCTCCTCGAACAAAGAACAATGAAAGCTGCACTCTGTATCCGGGGCTGTTATCGTGCGTCGCGAGGTAGCCGCCTCCTCTCCGCTTCTCCCTTCTCAGGCTCGCCTCTCGCGCTCTTAGCAGTTAGCTGAGCTCGCGGGCCATTAATCGGTCCGAGACCCCGACGAGCGCGCTTTCGTTTTGCGGATATATATACTGGAGAGGCGAAAAGGATGCGCTTGGGATGTGCCAAGTATTGAGTCGTTGGCCGATCGGTTGTAAGAGATAAGATTTGATTGTATTGATTTTTGTTGAGTGGTGACGGGAGATAATGTAATTGATACTTATTTTTTTTGTTGTATAATTATAATAATGTGTGATTTTTTTCAATTGAAATGTATAAATTTTGTTAATGAATGGTTATGCTTAATGAAATAAACGTTACAATCATCACTTTAACAGTACAGTGCAAAAAATCAAAAGCTACTTAATTCATACTTTTGATAAAATCATGATTTCACCTTTACCTATATTACAAAGAGCTTTAATCACTTACTTATACACAGCTATAAAATCCAGCATCAGACTCAAAAATCAGATTTCTCCGCGTAACCAGCACTTAAAATCCAAGCCTAAGCACGTAATGAAAATTAAAACCGTGATTTACAACTACCTTTCCGCAATTACCCACCGCGAAAAACCACCTCTCCCCAATCCGTCAACTAATTAATCCCACCTCTAAAAAAACCAAAATCATTCCCCGACAATGAACTCCCCGCCTGAATTTCCCAATAACCCATCCACCTCCACCCCTCCAATTATCACCGCGTTTCCAAAGAAGCGCTCAAAATTGCGATTCCGAGAAACAGCGAATCCCCCGGAGACCTTCAGAAAGCAAGAGAAAAAAGACAAAAAATCCCGAAGCCCGCAAGCCGATCGTTCAGTGTATAACGAGAGAAAGTCGTGAGAGAGAGAAACCAACTCTCCGCCTCATCTCCTATACCAGCTCTGACGAAAGTCAATCGCTGGGCTTATATATAGGATTCCTCGCCTATAGCTGCGGCTCGCGCGAAACCTAAAGCGCGTACCTAAATCAACGGCCTTTTCAGCGCGCGATTTCGTCACCGCGCGGTACCGCGGCGGTTAGGGTACGTGTGTATATGTGTAGGTTCGCTGGCGCGTTCGCCGGAATCTCGGCGTGCTGCGATGAATCGGCGCGGCGCGCGCGAAACCGCCGGAGAGAGGAGAGAGATGGAGCGTATAAACGTATAACGCTCGCTCCGCAGTAGTAAAGAGTAGCCGGCTGGTTCTCTGTTTCTTTAAGGTGCAGACTGCAATGGTTTGGTGGGTCGTTATGATGTTTATTAATAATAATTTGGAATGTGTTTTAGTTTTTACGTTGAAAACTGCTTGTAGTTGCTTTATTTATTCGCAATTCATTAAGTAATGGGTTCGGTTAAATAAATCGCGAACGCGGAGAGGAGGAGAAAAAGTTCGCCTCGTAAATATTAAATAATATATAAAGAGCAGGGAAATATGAAAATTGAAACCCGAGGCTTAAGCCTACCCCCCATTAAAAACTGGTCTGCGCGCCTGCGCGAGCCGCTAGTGCAAATCTAAATTAAACGGCAATTGCATAAATAATCCAAAGTATCCTCATATAACCTCAGCGGCTATAAATACTCGTTCTAATCTGCAATTACGGTGCTTAATTTACCGCTCCCTCCTTTTTGGTCTATGTCCATACATCGTGTAATACACCTTACAGAAGAAGCAAGAGAGAAATAGAAAGAGAGAGAGAGAGAGAAAAAGAGTGGCCGTTGTAGACGAAGCCTTACGCGCACTCTCGTTAGATCCACGGCGCGCGTACGTTGGGGCTTGGGTCGCCGATCCGTGTGCTCAGCGCTGCAGGAGGGGGGAAGTGACCGGACGAACCGGTTAGACAGGTTCCTCGGGTCGAGAGAGTAGACGAAAGGCCCTCTACTCCGTTATCCTCTTTTCTCTCCTCTCTACTCCTTCCCCCCTCTCTCTCTCTCTTTCTCTCGTACTCTGCTGCTGCGCTTCTTCTTCTTCTTCTTCATCTTCTTCTTCGCCTCTGACTCGTCCTCCTCCTCCTCTTCTTTCGTTTTTCTTCCTTTTCTTACTCTTGAGGAGAGACTCGCTGCGGGGATGAGCGCGCCGGGTATGGATGATGATTCGAGAAAAAATAACGTATTTTATTCATGCACGCCTGATTTTCCTCTAAGAGGTTTTCTCGCTCGCGCGCTTAGGAATTTCTTCGAGGTGGGATTCGTGGAGTGCAATAGCTCGGCGGTTCGCTGCGTGGAAATGGACTTTTACGCTGCTCGAAGGGCTTACTTTTTTTTTATGCTGCGCGCGGCTGTTGCGGGCTTTTCAATAAAATAGTTTACAATGTTGCTGGCCGTGGCGGCTTGAATAAATAAAATTTAATTAATTTTGCACTGTAAACATTGCGGCTCGGTACTAAAGTATATGTAAACGGAAATAAAATAAGGAAATAAACAGTGTTTTTTAACTATTTAAAAGGGAATGAATATTAATTTCCGGGCTTCCACTTTTCTCGTTACGGCTTGCGTTTGCTTCAAGATGCAAGATACTCAAAAAACTCATAACTTTGGAGATGAGAATATTTAAAATATAACTTGAGAAAAATCTATATTTATTTATTGCATGCAATTTCCTTATTAGATTTTTCTCGTAAAGAATTTATAGTACACTTTAACGGCTTTGATCAGGATTCTACAGTAAATATCTTTTATACAAGCAGCAAAAACTTCATTTACTTTTTTAATCAGCTTCCATGTAATTTTTATCTAAATATGGTTTGTAATAAGATTTTATCTTGGTGAAATGAAAACTATAATTTATTTACAATTAAGATAACGCTAATTCATTAAACTGCAAATATTAAAACAGAAGATAGACTAATCGTAATTATAAACTAAATTAAATTATTATACAACAACATTTCTAAATATTAAAATTAATGATACATTGTTTATTAAATTAAAATTTAAAACTTCTGTATTTTCGCATCCTTTAAAAAGATTGGTCAGTCTTATGCAACATTTTGTAAGTCTGTAATCTAGAGATTGACCTAATTAAATTTTTTCTAACTTTAGTGCAACTATTTTAATAAAAAAGCGGTTTTACAACCTTTAATAAACATAGAGAATTTTAATTTTAAACTTTACGTTGTGCATAACTATGATTAATAAATAAAGAATAAACTACACAAATGGATTCCGTATTTCAAAACTTTTGTACACAAGATTTTCTATTTATAGGAAATACACTCACCAGTCATCTTTAGTGGCAGAATATTTCGAATTTATAAAAAATGAAGTCATCTTCGAAACCTTGGGAATACATTTCACTATATTCAAATTCTCGTTGACGCAAGTATTTAACATCAGCAGGCCGTTATAATTTCCGCTTCTTATTAAAAACATATCCCTTACTTAAGATGGATACCTAGTCTACAGACATTCATAAAAAATATCTTTTCATACCGGATCCCCTACCTTCTTACGCGATCAAAAACTTTCCCTTTCTGCATCCAAAACCCATTCTAAATCCTTATCTCCCCAACTTTCTTATTTATCCCACCTTAAACACTCACCCGGCGATCGTGCACCGTCCAAAAAAAAAGAACAGATCCAAAAAGAAAAAAAACAAAAGCCCAAAATAACACACGCAGTCCCCGGGGGCTCACCTCTCGATCCACTCTCGCATCACGCTCCGGTTTTTTTTCTATCTCTACCTCACGGGAAACCTGCCAAAGCTCGCACGCGCCTGAGTTTTCTTCGCTCGCTACCGCGTAAATCGCCTCTTTGCGGGACGCTAGTAGCGAGCGCACCCACGGATTCTCGTGAGATGAAGGCAATTTCGCCGAGCTCGTATATAATCTGGAAAAATTATTGCGTCGACGAGTGGGTTTCGTATAGCTGGGTAGTAGCTTGACTCTTTCGGAAAGCTCGTATATAATCTGGAAAAATTATTGCGTCGACGAGTGGGTTTCGTATAGCTGGGTAGTAGCTTGACTCTTTCGGAAATAGGCCTCTGATACTTTGAGATTTAAGTTGTTTGGGAGTGGGTGAGAGAGGCTTTTTAGAGATGATTTAGCTTTTATTGCGATGACCTTTCGGTCTAATTAGTCTGGCTTTTGTGCTTTATTACTTTGGTCGAAGCGATAATGATTATTGCTTAATTTTGGTTAGCGTATAGTCATGTTTGATGATAAAATCGGTCATTTAATAGGTCGAATAAATTCATTTTATTAATGGAAATGATTATTGTAATATCTCTATAAATATAATAAAGCGTAAAATATATTTTGAAGCACTCTATTAAATCATTATAATAATATTTT
>JAPYZA010004080.1:0-21326 GCA_030522685.1 Eupelmus azureus | reverse complement strand
AGGCTTTTCTTTTATTGAATATATATTCCAAGTCGCGCGCGAGGGCCCGAGGGGCTCGTACGTCAAATGGCGCGTAGCTAACGATTTCGGACGTAGCCCGGCATATGCGTATACGAAAATTACACCGGCTAGTCCACTCCCACAAAGTCAAGATAGACTTTCTTATCGAGCCTGATATTCCGTACACGGCCGGCCTCGGCTTTATCGCGATCCATATTTCCTCGGCGCTGCTGTCGCTCAGGAGAAAAAGAATAATGTAGCCTGTCTGTGTGTACACACGCATCGGCTGGAAAAGAAGAAGCGAGCCTTTTTCCAGCGCATTCCTGCTTTCCTCGCTTGTACGTACGTATACATACAGACAGGGTGAGAGAGAGGAGAAATGAATAATAGGCTCGGCAGCGGCCGGCCATAGTGATTGTCTCGTTACATTAAAAAAAGCAGCTCGTATCTTTTAACGCCCGGGAGATATCGGAGAGGCTCTCGCGCGCGTGATCTATAGCGGCGAGATACATAGCGCGCTTATATCCTTCTCTCGCGCGCAAAGCTATCCTCACCTACTGCGAGGAACGGACTTGTGCGGGCGCCCCGTCGCGACTCCGACACGAGCGACGTGTAGGAGTACACACGGGGGAGAGAAGTACACGAGCTTCGCGGGCTTGTCTGCGTGCGCGCTGCCTTGTGAGAGGGATTTTTTTTATGAGGGGGGTTGGCTGAGCGGTTCTGTATCGTATAGAGTTGTTGCCAGATGATGTTGCGAGGATAGGCTGAGATTTTTTTTGCGAGGATTGGGTATTGGTTGAGTTGTGAGAAGCGGAAGACGTAAAGTCGGTGTCGATTATTAAATTTTTTGTTGTGGTTGAGGGATGAGGAGTGTTTTTTATGTAGCTTGACAGGGGAGATAGTTTTATCGGTTTGAAGATAGTTTTTATACTGGCGGAAAATTGTTTTCTTGACTTTGCTAATAAAATCTAATTATTGAAATTTTTATTTTACAAATATAGGGTTCTAAATTGCACCAGTTTGAAACAACTTTGTTGCAACCATTTCAACTTTTCTTTTTAGAAGTAGCGAGTTTGGACAACAGGACATAAGTAATTTTGCTTCTGAAATTATTTTAAAGAGTTATTTATAAATGATTTTTAATCATATTAATAGATCTTGTCTCTTATTTATTGTCAAAATGTAATTATTAATAAAGTTTTAATCTTACTTAAATAGTGAAAACTTAAACGTATAAAGCATCGCAGTAAAATATTATCTCCAATAAGTATCTCAAATTTTCCATTACACGATTATTGCTTTATTTCCATTAAACATGTAATATTATTTGTTTGATAATAACCGGCGCGCGGTAATTTATTACTTTTCGCATGTAAGAATCATTATTTTCAATAAGCATTAATTTCGCTAAACATTATTTTCAACAAACATTTATTTTACTTTTCCATTAAACGCAATAAATTTATTTCTCCTTTTTGGTTATTTCTATCGCGCATACACAGAGGAAGCGAGAGAGAGAGAGAAAGGAAGGGGGAGAGAACGCAGCGAGATGTTGGAAAAAGCGTCGAAAAACATAGGCAAGCGAGAGAGAGAGAGAGAGAGAGACGATTCATCATCCGTGTTCTTTCCGTCTTGCACTCTCTCTCTCTCTCCTCTCTCGCACAAGCTCCAAGATAAAGGGAAAAAGGAAAGGAGATAGCGCTCGCACTCGCGCTCAAAGGGGAAGAAATGAGATAGAGAAGGAGAGAGAGAGCACACACAGAAAGAGAGAGAACGGAGCAATAAGAGAAGAGAGGACGCGCCCAAGACAAAAAGACGCATAGTCGCGCGCGCTCACGTCGGAGAAACGCGCTAGACCGAGTCAGTTCGCTGACTTATCTACGGATCGGGCGCCGCACGCTCATCTCTCTCTCTCTCTTTCCTCCAGCTTCTCTCTTTCTCTTTCTCTCAAGCAAGCAAGCAAGCAAGCTAGCGAGAGAGGGAATCTCGAGCGCGACGACGGCGACGACCGCCCGGAAAAGCCGAGAATATTCTTCGTGGAAAATTCTCGGGAGGCTGCTCGAGAATAACGCGCGAGCTCGCGCGAGCTAGCCAGCTTCCTCCGGCGCGTTTGATACAAAAAGGAAAATGGAGGAGGAGAGACGAATAACCCCCCGGCCTTAATTAATTATCCGCCTTTTTATTCCTCGAGCTCTCTCCTCCGACTGCAGCTTCTCGCTACCACTTCCAGGCGTTTATTTTCATCAATGTTTTTGCTCCCTCCTCGCGGACTCGTTATTTTTGACATTTTCGCTCGCCCCTTTTTTTACGCTCAACCCGCGAGCTTTTTACGCCTGTAAACTTATATCCACGATGGCAAGGGTGTACGACGCAGTCCTCGTTGAAATCTCGAGTCCCGCGCTTGTTTACCAGTATGGATCGCTTTAAAGTGAATTTACATGGGAATATTCGTTTTTAATGTTCGAGACGAGAGGAATGGAGACTCACTGGATGATTTACAAACTAGCGGTACTAAAAATACTTTTCAGCCTTTTTTTGGCTTTTGAGCTTTCGGCCCTGCTTCATTCTAGAGCAGTAAAGCAAATTATGATTACGCGTATTTTAAGAAGATGCCTGGTTTTCTAGTATTTTATCACCTTGTTAAATAG
Organism: Eupelmus azureus; assembly: GCA_030522685.1. Taxonomy (NCBI): domain Eukaryota; kingdom Metazoa; phylum Arthropoda; class Insecta; order Hymenoptera; family Eupelmidae; genus Eupelmus; species Eupelmus azureus. The sequence goes on along the minus strand of JAPYZA010004080.1, from coordinate 18,678 downwards.
TGGTTTATTAAAATTTATGTACTTATAAGAGTCACTGCGTAAATCAGTATTGACTCTATAGTCTTAAAAAATATTTTCTTTTTAAACATACTAAAATATATTAGCATCTATTTTTAAACTTTTGCAACCAATTGATGTTTCTAAATAAAAAAAAAGGTTTCAATGTTTACCAGCCTAACGTTGCGATCGCAATAAATAACAATTTATTTTTTTCAATAAAGCCCGCACAAAAATATACCTATATTTTTCAGAAATCTCTAGGCAAATATATTTTCGAGAATGGACTTGAGCACGTCTGTTTACTCGATAAATCTCCAAGGGAGACGGATCGTTCCCTTGCTCGCTGCTCTCCCCCTCTCCTTCTCTCTCTCTCTTGCTTGCGCCAGCTACTCTGTTTTTCGCGAGCTGGCTGGCTTCGTTCTACTTTGGGAAGATTTTTTCCCTGACGTTAATAAATTATAGGTGCTGCCCGGCTGCTGCTGCCGCGCGTATGTGCGCCTGCGCGAAAGCTTTTAATGAAACGTGACATTTTCTTTTTGGAGCGCGAAGGGTAGGGGGGCAGAGGAGACAGAGACAGATACAGCGCGTACAAGCGCCAAGCGAGAGAAAAAGTACACGCCACGGAGAAGACGCGAGGGAGAAAAAGAAGTGGAAGTAGGTGGCAATTCGTCACGAAAATAAATTACTGGCTGGTGAAAACAACGGCAGTTCTCGCCTCTCGCCTCGGATTGGTAGGAGCGGACCCGAGCGAGAGAGAGGAATCGGCGAAGAATCGCCGCCGATCGCTCTTTCTCTCTCTCTCTCGCTGTACCGAGAAAACTTTATTTCTCCCGTGGGGCTGAAACCGAAGCTACTGCAGCCCCCATCCGTCGGGTACTTCCGCGCAGCCAAGTCTTCATTTTGGAATATCGCGCGGGATGCATAGAAGAGCCGGGCGCACATGTGCGGCTGGGATATGGCTCGGGGAAGCAATTAATATGCAAATGACAGGGACGACGAAAATAAGTAATTCAGATACATTGTGCGCTGTTATTCGGAGTGTCACTGGCTGGCGTGAGTTATAATTGTGTGGGATAGGGCAGGATCGAGAGGATATATTTTTGAGGGGATAAGTTCCTGTACTAAGATTTTTGTTAGATTCTGTTCATAAGGGAAAAAACTTATTATCGCAAGTTATAAATTAAGTTTTGCTTTAATCAAATGAATCGTAATTTTATACTTTATGTCAAGATGTTATTAAATATATTTTTTTATACTATATAGAATAACCAATCCTTATCAAATACGAAAAAAAAATTTCTAAAACCGACTACAGTAAAAAAATCAGTCTCCAAGCGCCTATCACACACCGAGCCAGCCTAAAATTGGCTTCATCCCCATCGCCTCGCAAAACAAAAGCCCGCTCTTCTTAGAACCTATCGCCCGCGTCAAAGCAACATCGCTCGCTCGCGCCTCGCCATTCTTTTCATCTACTATCTCTCCTCTCTTTCTCTCGGTCACGGGTAATGGTTTTACGAGCGTCAAGGGTGATATAAAGAAAATGAAAAACACAGGGCTCGCGAGCTTGCGCGAGGAGGCGCAGCTTCCTCCTCCTCGTATAACTAACTACACGCGCGCTGGGCGGCACGCCTCCTTCTTCTTCTTCTTCTCGAGTTGCTGCACTATATACACACACACACATAAGCCTGTACTCGGGGGCGATGTGTATACGCCCGGGCCAACTCCCCGCGGAGTGTATCACAATTAGCTCTCGCACCCGCCGCCGCCGTCGCTGCAAGCACTACCTTAGACGCGCCCTCGAGTTCTACGCCCGACGAAGCGGCTCTCCCCATCCCCCCCTCCGCGGCGTCTGGAGGACGCGTATAGTTGCTTTCGAGAGGGAGAGTCCGCTTTTGGCTTTTGAAGGTAAAGGTCCAATGAATGAAATTTATGGCCGCGAATTTCGCGAGGGTATTTCAGAATTTCCGAATGGAAATATAATTTTGGAATTTCGTCCCTTGGAGTAAATTTATCTCGGCTGCAGTTGTATATTCAAAATTAATTTCGTTAATTTAACAAAAATAGTCTAGCGCTTTAGTATATCGCTCTGGAATAAACGTTTATATACATCCAAACGAAAAAACTACGCGACTGCATCGGCCGGCTGAAAAAAAGTGGCGGCGCGAGCTCGCGCCCAAGCTGCAGCCGATATACAACCCGGCGCGCAGTATATTACCCGCTCGAACCGGTGCGCTAGCTCGCTCGGCGTCAGGTATCCATCAGCTCGCGAAACGATTTAATGCGTTCGACGCTCGCGCGCCGCGGTAAAAGTCACCGCTCACACGGACACTCTCTGAAGCTCTCTAAAAAGCGCGAATGAAACAAGCCGCTCTCGCGGATCAGAGAGAAGGAGGGAGAGGGGGGGGGGAGAAAGAGAGAGAGATTGAGCGCGTGTTAATTGCGTGTCGCGAGTAACTTAGTAGCCGGGCAATAAATTGAACGAGTGATATTTATTGAGTGCGTCGCTCGAGCGCGGAGCCGCTCTCCGCGAGAGGGAGCCGAGAAACATTAAACTCGCGTCACTTAACTCTAAGCAGAATGGTCCTACGGGTGGTCCGCAGCCTCGCAAGCGCAAGCAGAATAAACGACCGCGAAAATGCGAGATGTCCCTATATACACTCTCGAGCTCGCTCTCCTAACGGACCTTGCCCCTATACAGTCCCATATTTATGCACCTGCTACTCGATGTCCAATGTCTACTTGTTTTAATAGACCAATGATTTACTCTTGTTTGGCCGACCGTTCCTTTTTTTGCATTCTTTTCTTTTATTCGCTATGCGCTCTGCCATAAATCCTGCTGCGGATAGTTTATATTTTCCGACTTTTACACTGGGAGCGCGCGGCGCTCTGTTTTTCATTTTTCCCGATAACTATCGGCAAGTACTCGGGATTTTATTGTAAATCAAAATGTATTATGCCGTCCATTAAAATTAGCGCATTACAATATGCTCAATGCGTTTGCATTGAATATTATGTTTGTGTTTCGATATCGCACTTAACAGGCACTGCTAAAACAGATATCACGCTAACGTGTAAATAGGTGCGCTGTAAATCTAATTGTAATGTAATATTATGGTGCACTTAAAGCGTTTGAAATATGAGTTTGTAGAAGCTATAATCGAAGTCTTTCCCCAGCGATATGATCTATGTCCGCGGCAAAATACTAACCCTCGGTGTATACTTTAAAATTTTCCCCGGATATGAGCGATCAATGAAAGCTTTAATTTATCCCCAAATTTTTTCTACTGTACTACAAAACTACTTCTTTTTTAATAAAATCTTATCAAAACAAACCATGAAATTTTCTTATAAATATTTCTAAGTTTATTTTACATCATACAATACAATTACATCAGATTTATACCATTTAAACGAAATTAATTTTTTGTTTTATTTGTTGCAGGCCCTCAAAAAAAGTCAAAGAACAATTACCAATAATTGCAGTAATACAGAAGAGGAATAAATTTCTCGCAACAGTTGATTGGCAGGATTCAAAGAAGCCTCCATTAGATTTCAAAGAAAAATTTGGGCCCTCGTCCCGAACCATACCTCTATAATGACTCGAAGTGTGTGCGTGTGTGCGAAACGAGGCCGCTCTATACATGCAAAAGGATAAACATTGCGATCAGATCGCGCAGCGAGCCGACGGTCAATCGAAGTATCTCGCCTCGCCGAGAAGAGCAGAGGAATATATTAAGTGGTTAGCGGCCGGAGAAAGATAATTTGGCAACGTCGCAATACCACCGTCTCTCTCTCTTTCTCCCTTGTATTCTTTCTTCTCAGTACCCAAGCTAGTGTGTGACTCCGTGTATATGTGTGAAGGGCGAGGAGCGAGAGATGCTCAGCGCGTGATGTTAGAAATACCCGAGAGCAGCGTATGCTAGCCGGCTAGCTCCGAGCGAGTCTAGTCGACCCTTCTTAAAAAAAAAAGAAGGCCAAAAAAGGCTCCTCTCGGCGTATATAGCTCCATCTCGCTTTAATTCTCCCGTGGCTGTACTCCTCGGGCTCTAGTCGCTACGGGAGAAAACGGAGACGACGAGCATGTTACACACACAGGCGCGCACACTATATTATAAACGCGAGAACTGTCCCTCTCTCCCTCCTTCTCTCTTTCTCTCTTTTCACTCGTGTTTTTGTCCTCTCGGCTCCTTTTTTTTTCCACTCCCTCCTACGCGCTTTATCCGCGTCGCGTCCTTTTTTTCTCTCGCTCCTTCTCTGTGCCTCTGCTCTGCCTGCGAGAGCGCGGCGCGTTCCTAGCCCAGGCTCTGTTACTCTGTGCGCGCTGCGCCCGCTCTCTCTCTCCGGGGGATTCTGGGAGTTTTTAGAGTGTGCGGCCCCTCATTGTTGTGTAAATGCGGACCAATGGCGCCGCGCTAGACGGGGCCGAGGCGCGCTACGCAAGCGTTCCCTCGCTCGCTTATATACTCTTTTTCTCCGTGCGCGCGCGCGCTCGCGACTCCGCTTTTAAATGCTAATATCATCGTGCGAAAACCAGATTTCAGGAATTTCGCCTGACTCGCGATAGTTCGTACCAGGCCTCTCTGCCACTCTGCCTGCGCGTGTGTTCGCGTGTGTGTAGCCTGGGGCGCAAAAGCACACCCCGGCGATTTTGCGCTGCGCAGAGAGAACGTGGGTAGGTGCAGCGCGGGACGCGAGCGCAGAGGAACGCGAAATATACACGGAAGTTGAATAAATATACACGGAAGTTGAATGGCTTTGGCCGTTTCCGTTGCCGGGGGATTCGTAAACACGATTTCGCTGTATTTTTCTCCACTTTTTTCGGGGCGAGATCCGAGTGCACGCGGCCTGCTCTTTCGCTAGTTATAGCTCTGCAAATGGATTATTTTGAATGCTCTAGCTTTATTTGCAGTATCGAAGCGATAGTTACTCTTTCTTGATCTATTGTGATTCATGTGTGTTTATTAGAATATAAGTCATTGATGGCTTATTTGTTTATACAAATAATTATCTTTATAACTATGTTACAAAGAATTCATTTTGTTTAAAGATTTTTATTATTTTATTATTAAATGAAAATGTTTTAAATGATTATTTTAATTTTGAATTATTAGAAAGAATTTGAAAATTAAAAAAATATCTTAACAACTTTAAAATGAAAATACATTTATAAAAAATAAATGTTTTTTTTTATATAATTTAAAGTGATTAATTTAAGAACAATAATATATTAATCCTAATCTGATTTAATTTATTTTTTGACATTTGTATTAATTTAAAGAAAAAACTAATTAAAATTTTCATAAAAGTAATAAAAGTATTTGTAATATATTTTAATTCACAATAAATTTTGATTCAGTTTAAAATTAAAAAGGCTTGATTTAAAATTGTCAAATTTGTTAAACTATTAATAAACGTAAAATATTGTTATTTACAAAATCATTCCCAATTTACTGTAGAAGCGCAGTTATTTGAAAATTTATTGTTCGCAAACAAACATTTACTTTGAAGAAAAACCATAAAAGCAATACACTATTTACATTAACAAAATACATGTACAAAAACTAAATACAAAGAGTCGAAAAGTCAAAAAGTAAACAAGCCTAACAAAAGCCTGGAAAAAAGAAGTACAGGCAAGCCCCAACAGTAAGCCAGGGCCGCGAGGAATGATTTAACGAGACTATTCATAAGAGCGCAATCTATCGGAGAATCGCTCAACTCGGAAGCCTCCCCTCTCTCTCTCGCGCGCACTCGGGCTCGAATCTTCCATAGGCACGCCGAGTCTGCTTCTCTCCCGGCTCTCTGTACCCCGCCCCCGTTCTCGCAAAGGCGTAGGCTTTACGGCGCTTCGTGCTGTATCACCCGATAATGACGCTCATAAACGTCACGATAAAATCAGCGGGCCGGATTTACTGTCAGTCGTTACGCTCTCAGCGAAAGGCGTGAAATGGTAATGAAGTGTAATCAAAACAAATCATAAAGCGGTCGATGTATCTTGCCCGCCGTCTGATGCTCTTACGTTTGCGCGCATTCCAAAGCCCGCACTCTCTCCTTCTCTCCGCTGATACCGACTCGTGCCGAATCTTTACGATGATGTGATTTATTATGTGTGGCCGGTACTTGAGAACTGTCTAGGTACTGCGCGTTTTGAATGCCTAATGGGATTTGCGAGAGGGCGGAATGCTGCTTTTCTATGAATTTTTATGTTAATTTAAATTCAGGACTTTTTGAAAAAGCGAGAAAAAAAAGATTTATGCACAAAGTGCAAGGAACGAAGAAAATGTAATTAAAGCGGGAAAAGTAAATCCAATTAGTAGGATTACTGCGTGAGTTGTCGAGCCGGCCTTGATGAAGCACTTTTACTACTGATTAATTGGCGTTAATCACGTTTTTCGGTCATTTCCATTAAAAGCCCCCAGACGCGTTCTCAAAAAAACTGTCAATAAAACACTCCTGACGTTTTTTGGAGGGGCGTACCGCAGCGCACGTTTTATCTATTAAGCCTCGTCTTCTTAAAAACTTCAAAATGACATCATTCACAACAGAAGTCTACAAGTCAAAAATAACGAATTTAACTTCCAAAAAATTAACGCGTAAATTTCTGCAGCGGGTGATCTCACTTGGAATTTTTACGAGCGAACGAGCCGCCGCGCCACGTGCGGACCATGTCCCGAAATTGTCGAGTGGAAGAAACGGCGAAATGAAGCTTAGAAACGGGATATCCCACGAAGTCAACGGTCCCGGGCAGCGCACCAGTAGAAAGTCGGTATCCATTTCGCACGCATAATGATCTGGCCGGCCGCAAAGCGAAAACAGATACGAAGAAGAGCGAAGAAGAGAGACACAAGGAGAGAGAGAGGAAGGGAGAGAAAGGAAGGCGCGCAGGGGGGCAGGTCAGGGTTTGATTGCAGGAAGGAAGCAGTTAGGCCCGGTTAAAGTCGTTAAGCCAAGTTTACGAGGTGTTACCGAGAGAGCGTAACCTGTAAATCTCGAGAGGCTCTGTGTATATAGTTGGGCGGACGCGTGCCAGTAGTCGCCCTTGAAAGTCGCAGAGCTCGGGAAGGGGTAACGCTCGTAGGAGTGCGCCACTCTCTCTCTCTCTCGCTTGAGCCGGCCTGCTCGTAGCAACGTCTTTATGGATCGTAAATGTCTTCCTTTACAACCGATAAAGATCCGCGCTCTGCGCCCGTAGCGAGCGTGTGCACACGCCCCGATTGACGAGAGACGAGGCGGCGATGTGCGCGCGCTCTGGGTTATGCGCGTCGCGTATATACGCGCTTTAACGACCACTTGTCCAGATTTTATCTCTATGGGCGCTCGCTCTGATAATCGATGATCGGCAGCGTTTATGGGCTAGCAGTGAAAATATGCCGTTTGGGGCTCATTCTTTTCAATTATCAGCTTCGTATTTATTGCTTTGAGTCTATACTTTGTTTATCGAATTTCCAAATGACTTCATTAGAGTCACTCTATGAACTCCGATAATATAATCAGCGAATGCATTTTGTTCTATTACGAAAACGAAATTAAAAATTACAGCTCGGCTCGATGATCTAAAGCCGACAAAGCCGAGAATTACAAATAGTTTTAATAGCGAAAAAGGATCTGCACTGATAGGAACAAGCGCAGCGCGCGAAAGTGGGAGAGAGAGAGAGAAAAACGAGTGCACACCATTAGCAAATGACTGTCTACGAGCAATAAATAACTCGGAAGCAATCGGTGTCTCGCGACTCGTATCCCAATTTCGTTTAGGCATAATTCAATTGCCGCGTGCGCGCTCGCGTTTTCATACCCGAGCCCGCATCCATACGCATCCTATATACGCACACCGATGCATAGCTATATACGCTTGCGCGCGCCTGCAAATAAATCCGCGGCCCGAGCTTTCATTGGGCTCCCGTGCGCGAGTGAATAATCGGCCCGTCGCCCCCGCGCCGCCAGCCACCCATGCACATACTCTCTCTCTCTCTCTCTCTCTCTCTCTCTCTCTCTCTCTCTCTCTCTCTCGCATACACGTGCATATATATTTTTGCGCTCGCTCAGTAAACAAGTCAGCAATAGCAGTTTAAGGTTCATTGAATTATCGAACCGCGCGCAATATACATTCACGCATTCGCCGGTGCATATATATAGATACGCGCAGCGCAGGAAAAGCGAGCGAGCATCGAGCGGGAAAACGCGCAAGCTAATTCGAGCGAGTCAGCGTGGCGAAAAGATCCGGTGTTAGCTGGACTGCTGCCGGCTACACCCTGTAAAGTCGAAAGAACGCAGGGAGGAGAGTATAGGAAGACTCAAGCGAGGCTGAGTGGGGTGGGGCGAAGGAGAGCTAGAGTACGAGCGGCCAGAGTCGATAAAAACAAACCATAAAGCGCATTACGGACGATCATCGAACTACGTTCACGAGGCCGTATACGTCAGACTTGGTGGGTAGTAAAGTGGCACGATACACGAGCGTTTACCATTGAGCGGTCGGTAAGGTAGGTAGGCCGGTCGCGGATGATATATATATAGCTATACCGACTGTAGTTGCCCTCGGCCGTAAGGAACAATCGCCATCTGTTGGCAGCGAGCCAAAGCCCATTAAAGTAGTTCTCCCCCTCCTCGAACGGTAAGCAGAAGCAGTGTTACAACACGACGATACTGCACACGTGCGCAGTCACGAGCCTGTCCCCCAAATAATCCCCGTCGTTTGAAGTCCTCGCATAGAGGCACATAGCGCCGTGGGATCAGAGAAGCGCGAGTATATAAACCTATCGGCGCGCTTTTTTCTCCGCGCCCGCAAAAAGCGCGATCTCGCGAGAAACGCGCGATAATGAGGGTAAATATTTGTCATTCGCGCGCTCGCGAAATGAGCGAGCTGTGTGCTACTACGCCGCGCGCGCTCCGCTCGTTAGTCCCCGCCCAGCGAGCCGCAGGCCACGCCCACCGCTCTGAAAGCGAGACGAGAGCGGGAGTGGGGGTAGCAGCCATAACTAAGCGGCGAGTACGCCAGCCGCGCCGCTAGATGGCGCCGCGCGACTAATAATAATGGCTCGAGAGAGCGTTTAGGAGGGATGGCCCGCGTGGAATAACACCTAGCCGCAAATCTTGCGCCCGCGACTTTTATAGCGTGTTGCTGCTCCCGCTGCTGATTTAGGCACAAGAGGAAGCATTGTGCGAGCGGCCGAATGACGTTAATTGATACATCGCCGACTATACAAATCAATTACGGAGTCGCGTCTGTGACCGTGTGTGTGTGTGTGCCCTCGCCGCCGTCCGACCGTGAAATTGACTCGTTAATAACGTGAGAGGATATGGCGAAAAAAAGCGCGTATTATATATATATATATATACATATATGTGTGTAAGTGGGGATGGGCGTTAAAAACGCTTTTATTGCGCTCTCGTGAGAGATTGGCCGGCGGAGAGCGCAAAGAGCGCGAGGAGCGCGAATGCGTTATGACGACTTTTATATCTGTCATTTGTTTGACTGTATCGTAATTTTAATAAATGGTTATAGAGTTTTGGCGCGCGGGCTGCGGCTTTAATACGATTAAATTCTATAAGTAAAATCAATCTCGGTTTGCTCAATTATAAGAATTGGAGGAAAAATTCCTGTGGATTTTTATGACCCTTTAATAAGTTTTAATGTTGGTATTAAAACTTATGAAATTTAATAGTTTATTACTTTTTACGAAATTAAAAAAATTATATTTATTGTCTTTAGCGTGAAAATTTTATTACTTTCAACTTTCTCTACTTTTCTCTACTTTAGTTCTTAACTATATAAATATAATTCTAAATATTAAACATACATCTATTTATTTTTTATTATACTTGAATTAACAAGTTTAAATTTGCCAAATAAAAATAATTTGAAACCATGTTGAACCTGTTTATCGTTATATTCTTCACCGCATAATTATTTTACGCACGTACTTGAATTCAATCAAGTCAGGACTGCAAGTGTACAAAAAAAAAGATATCCACAACCTCTTGTGCATAAAAAAATATCCGCAATTAAGGGGCTCGATAGGATCTTAATTTGCGCTATCATTATGCTTTATCGGACTTTATATCTCGGTAATTTCTTTTCGTATAAGATGGAAATATCTACACGTTTGTGAATCTGTAATGCAAGTTAGCATAATTTATGTTTTCGGTCGTGTCCGACTTTTCAGAAAAATGAAAGCACAATCCCCGGTGCAGAATATTATGCAATTTTTGCATAAATGAAATGCAGTAAAACTTGTTTCAAACTATGTAGCGATGAAAATTATATTGATTTGAATTTAAATATTTCTAGAAGCACATTTAATACTAATATTTTTATTTTAAAATTGAATAATTTCACCAAAAAAATATAATAAATAAAAATGTAGATTTAAATTGAAAAAACACGCACAGAAAATGACCAGAAACTCTCACACTCAATTGAAAGCGACTAAAACTCGAGGCAATAAAGCCGAAGCGCGCAGCCAATAAACACGAAGCGACGGCAGCCGAGCCGACTAGCTACCTCTGCCGTCGCTCGGAGCTCGATCGCGCTCCTTCTCTCTCTATATATCCCCAACTTTCCGCGAGAAAATGAGCACTCGCCGTCAATAAAAGGGCCAATTTCGCCATAATCGGAATCGATCATTATACTCTCGTTACACGCTGAATGGCAAATCAAGTCTACTAGCGCAATGCTAGCTCGTTAGAGCGGATTCGGCCGAAAGCGAGGCGCGTCCGGAGTTTCTAAACTCATTGAATAATATCCGCCCGCAGCGATCATTTGCTTTTCCATCTATACGTGCCGCGCGCTCGCTACTGTGCGATGAAATTTCATACCGCGTCTGGACTCTGTGTTATTCGTATTATTCGAACGACGTGATACCGCACATTTATCCAATTACGCGTTACGAGATATTTATTAGACAAATTTTAAAAGTCGCGGGCGAATTATTGGCGATCCGCCGTCTGTGCGGAGTCGGTTCGAGAGCCGTTAAAATTGATGGTTTTGCAATTATCTCGACGTTAACAAGAAGATATTAAATTGGCTTTTTTTTTTAATTACATACGCACGCAAGTAAAAAGTGATTCTCTCGATTCGCCGAGAGAATAAGTTCCCTCTGAATTATATTTGATCTAAAATAAAAGTCTACTTCGAGTTTTTCTCATAACCGCAGAAATTTACGCGAGCAAAACTGTAACTTTGTAGATCAGGAAAATAATATTTTTCAAATACACGCTTTCGCCAGCTATTTATCGATAATGAAGCGATAAATAATATTTCCCACCGAAGTGCATTACCTCCGCATTTTATCAACGTGAAATATCTTCCTTCTTGCAAGCTGCAATCAAAGGATCTTAAAATTTCTCTGCGTCGAGCCAGCGCTCGAGATTTATCATCGGGCGTGCGCAAAGCCACGCACATTCGGTCGAAAAAGAGCAAAAAAAAAAGGCTGAATCAGGCGGGCGACGAAAATAACGTCCGGGGCTCTCCTCGGGGCATTTTTCTCTTTGGCTCTCCTCCCCGGATCTTGCGCGTTTGCTTTGCGCTTTCGCGCGCCTCGTTATTTACTACGCAGATCTCGCAACGGCGGCGGCTTTGAGAGAATCGGAGGAACACGCCGATATCTCTATATACTTACAAAGGAACTATAAGGATTCAATTCAAGATGAAACATTAGAACGTCAATTGCTATGCTCGCCGTGTAAATTACGCCAGTACGTGTATAGTCGAGAGATACGTTGGCACTTGAAAAAACAGCGCCGCGGCCGAGTGACGTTTCCGTTTTTCTCCCGGCTCGAGGTATAAAACGCGCGATTTCGCGTCAGCGAGGTGATAAGTCTCCTTTCAACGCGTATTTTGGTATTTCAGGTGTCGGAGGAAACGAGCGCGCCGGATGATACGCCGGCGTATTATTTATAATGCACGATTCTAAGCGACGGCACAAATCAGTCTGCTAACCGGCCGAGTACGGCCCTCGACGTTTTTTTTCTCTCCTAGAGTCGAGAAGAGGCTTAAGCCCGTCGTTATTTTTGAAAACATCTGGGAACGTCGTTTTTACTTCCGACGACGGCGCGAGAGTCAAGGACTCGGAGAAAAGATCTTTGAGCGGCTTTTATAATACTCGGAGCGCGCGTATGCGCTGAGATATACAGCCGGAATTATCGTCACTCATTTTACAACCTAATTAAGCCTTCTTGGATATCGTATTTTAATGACGCGATATACGCGAGCAATAATTTGCTCGGGTTCGCGGGGAAAAAAGAAGAAGCGCGAATTATAACTGCCTCTGATTTTTTGCGACCGCTGCGAGAGGTGTATACATACGTGCATGCGAAGGTGCTGATATGTTTATTGCATTATTAAACGGCCGCGTGTAAATATTAAAAAAAGATATATGTTTATTATTTTTAATTAAGAGCGCGCGTTTATTTATTGAGGATTTAAAATTCTTTCTGTAAGCGCAACTACAGAGAGGTTATTCGAAATGCCGAGATCAAATTGTTCAAGTTGATTTTCAAGTGCGCGCGCGTCTTAATACAGGTAAGTTTGCGCGTATCTGCTTATCATGCGTAAGAGGGCTGTGTTTACTTAAAGGCTCGAGCCGAGGCTTACTTGTTATTTTAATCTTTTTAGTAGTGTATGCAAATTTTAACAGCGATAAAGGAAATAGTTGTACTTGAATATAGCCGTAAAGTTCGGAATTTACGCTTTGTTGTGATTTTGCCGGGCGGTAGTTCGCAGATAATAAAACGTTTTACTACACTATTAAAAGTAAATTTTAAAGTAAGATACGAACTCGTACGCCGGCGTAATAAATCAGAAAGTTAATTTTGCTCAACATCGCTTTTACTCAACTTGCAAAGAGCGCGCAGATACCATCTCAATAAATAACTAAAAAAAAAGGCTCTTGCGAATTCAAGGCACATTCTAAAGAAGAGCCAAATGAACCGTGAACTTTCTAAAAAAAAGGGACAGAATGTTAAGTGTCTTCGGAGGTCCTGCGCGCGGGAAGCAAGTAGAAAATCGCACCGCGGGCGCGTGGCTCTCCTCTTTTTACGAGCCGAGGCCCGGCGCTGTTTCCGTCGCCTCGACAGAAGGGCCCTTCGTTTTTCCCTGATGAATGCGGTGACCGTAAACCAAAATACGAATTACACGCAGGCCAAAAAGCCGAAGAGAAAGAAAGAGATAAGCCTTAGCGCGAAGGAAAGCCAAGCGCACGGTCGCTTTTTTTACCTGCGCGGAGAAAAACTTTCTACTTTCTCCCGGGGATGCAACCCTCCGTTTAAAAAAAAAGAGAAAACGGAGAAAATCGGTGAATTTCTTTTTTTCCTCGGCGCGTGCGGATTCGAGCGAAGTCGTGACTGCAGCGCGAAGAGTGAAAATAGAGAAGAGGAGAATTCTTTTTTCCTTTCGCTCGGACGAGCGAACCTGCACCCCCAGAGTCGAAGCGTTAAACTAGTTCCCTTTAACGCGAGAAACGCGATCGGAATAATTCAAAGAATTACGAAAAACACGCTCACGCGCGGTCTGGCCTCATTAGATATTCGGCGTAAAGATATAGTTCTTTTGCGTGGTGGGAAGCGTGAAATTTACGAGAAAAAGCCCGCGGGGCCTCTATTTCTCGCGAGATCGCGTTAACAAACATCCCGGCTGGAGTTTAAAATTTTTGCAGTTTTGCTCGCCGGTTCTCGAATACAGCTGACTTCTGGATTGTAGGCGAGCAAGCGAGATAAACATCGTGCGGTGTGCTCCAACAAACGTGTATATTTGCAGGTGAAAATTGCGCCGACCAATGTAGCAGCCACTTTTGCTGAAACTGTGAATTTTTATTAGCTCGGCTAACGGCTTGAGCGTTCCCTTTTTTCCGCGGAACCGGTGTGTTTTTTTCTGAAATAAAAGTTTCCCCGATAGCTGTTGAAAAATTAAACTCATTCTTACTAAAAGTGTCACGTTGGCATATAGTCTAAACTACCTAAAAACGTTGCTTCAGATTGTTTAACAAAATATCAGTTGTTTTAAAAGACCGAAGCCAGCGTTCAGCTTATAAATTAAGAAAAGCCCCTGCTAGAACTCTTAATTACAGCGGACGCGAGCAGTTAATAAATAAGCTCGTATAGTTCATTTATAAGCGCGACATTAAGACTAACCGCATAAAGCCGCGTGCGCGCTCACTCCGGAGAACTCGAGCTATTCGCCGGAAAAAAATTCAGTTCAGTCGGTCGTTATTGTTCAACGGCGAGATATGTTTTATACAGTCAGCAGACGATTTCTTGCAAGTCGCGCGAGCGCGCGCGGCGCGCATAACACGCGTGTTTTCTCCGTTTCCGCTTCTATATACCAGCCGCGTCTAGCGGCTCTGAATTAGATTCGCTTCTCACGCGCGCCGCGCCGAGTTTTTCGCGTCCGTATCCCCCTCTTTGAGATCGACTCGCCGTGACGGAGCTTTCGTTTCCTTCGACGTCCCCTCGCCGCACATGCACACGCTGGGTTAAGATAACAATCGCTCGAAGAAGAAATCTCGGACGAATGTCGGCCGGACTCCCCCTTTTCTGCGGCGCCGCCGCCGTGTGGCTCGTCCTTCTCGGAGAGATAAGGCTTTCACTTTATCGGGGAGGACTACAATGGCGGCTTGATTAATTTTTTTTTTTTTTCCTACTTTTCTGGTAATGATTTTTTTCTCTTTTGCTATGGCCTTAGGGTTTTATTTATCGTTGTTTACGGTTCTTTGATCGGTTTGAGTTATGTAGATAATACGACGCTAAAAATAAGCCGGTTTATACTTTATATATTGCGCAAGAACGATGAGAATTGGATGCGTTTTTATTCTATATACCTAAAATCATGAATTAAAATACTGTATAATTTATATGTAATTTCGAGTAAAACATTATTATTTTTTGTTCTCACTTTTAAACGTTTTAATAAAGCTGTATTATATTTTTTAAAAGTTAAATCGAAGAAACAAAATTGATCTTGATTCTTTAACAATAGCATAAAATTGAACCTGAGATAATTGCTCACGTATATCCCAACCCTCTAATCCTAGCCACAATCTTATCTATAGCAGACCATCGAACCTAAAAAAACCCGCATCATTGAAAAGCGAGTTCGGGAAAGCAAAAGAGCAGCCCTAAACCCTCAATAACCAGCATTATTCATTGGGGCGCTCAAATCCATCGGATCAAGTGTTGGTCATGATCCAGCCTCCCACCAGCTCATAAAAAATCCGATGGGGCAAAAAAGTAGCATAAATTGGTGCATATACCAGCATAGTAGACGTGCTGGTGGGTGCAGCGCAGGAGAATATGGGCATGTATATATCTCACCTTAATACAGCTGTGTGCACTGGGCTGCTAGCAGAGGGTGGTGCGGATTGGCCGTGGGGGGATGATCGGGGGGGCTCCGGTGCAGGGCGTACCCCTAGTTGCCCCCGTCGGGGCCCCCCTGCTGTTGATGCGCCGCCGCTGCGGCTGCCGCTGCTGCCGCTGCCGCCGCCTTCTGCGCCTGGGCCTGCTTCTCCTGCTCGTTCAGCTCCTT
The DNA here is from genome assembly GCA_030522685.1 of Eupelmus azureus. Classification (NCBI taxonomy): domain Eukaryota; kingdom Metazoa; phylum Arthropoda; class Insecta; order Hymenoptera; family Eupelmidae; genus Eupelmus; species Eupelmus azureus. The sequence goes on along the minus strand of JAPYZA010004080.1, from coordinate 3,167 downwards.
GATCGCCTGTATCTCCTTCTTGAGCTTCATCCGCCGATTCTGGAACCATATCTTTATCTGCCGCTCCGTCAGGCAGAGCGAGTGCGCCATCTCTATTCGCCTCCGCCTGGTCAGGTAGTGATTCGTGTGGAATTCCTTCTCGAGCTCGAGGGTCTGGTAGCGCGTGTAGGTCTGCCGGCCGCGCCTGCGCAAACCGTTCGCTCCTGCAAAACAGAAGGAGAAAAAAACGATTGTACATTTCGAAGAGGTTAGAAGTGAGAAGAGAGAGAGAGGAGGAGGAGCCCGCTGATAACCAGCTCCATTAGGACACGATCTCATTAACGGAAACTTTATATAACGAGCGGGCCACTCGATTCCACCAGGGGGACCGCTTCCTTCCTTGTATAATTTTTCTTTTCTCTCTTTTATTTCTCAGGCCGCCGGGAGGGAGGCTTTTTTCGGCCCTCCACTAAATATCCTCGCGGCTAATTTGTTAGCGTATTTATAGCAATGAGATTATCAGCGGAGCACAGACGGTACACTGTCTCGTCCGCGCGCAGCTCGCCGCAGTTCCTTTTACATGTATACCGGCTTACATTATATTTTCGACTCGGCTGCTTTTTTTCGATGAGGGGGCTTGTGTTTACGTGACTCTAATGGCGGATTCTCGTGTTGCCGATTGACATTGTATCTGCGGGATGCGTGTTGAGTGCCTTTAGCCCGGCCATTAGATAGCCACACTCGCTGGCTACTGTAATTTCGGAAATCATTTCCGAAACTTTCCTTATAGATTAGATTTGCTTTTTAATTAATCAATTTACTTAATTATTACTGATATTGCATACTATTAAGCTTTTTAAGATATTTTAATTACGTACAGAAAAGATTTTACTATAAATTAGTATGTTTATTACTAACGATGGGACAAGATTGCAGTAAGAAAAAAATTAACATATTTTTGTACCTAGAAATATTGCTTAAACTATAATAAATTTTACTGCAATGCATAAACGTAGTAATTATTCTCTCTTACTACGACTCTGTCTTGCTGTTAATAGAAAACAGTAATTTTTCGAAAATCCTTTTCTCCTAGTAAATTTGTCTCTTTTTTACTAATGGCATCGTTACGTAAAATACTACAATTAAAACTACAATTAATTTAAATATTAAACCAGTATTTTTCAAACTTCATTCAAATATTACAGGTCCTACAGGACCCACTCTGGCATAACGAGTTAGAAACAGGTTGCTAAAACACGATATTCGCAGAAAGATCCAGCTCTTTCACCTAGCAAAAAAGAAAAAGAAAAAGCCAAAAAAGAGTGCAGCTCCATACAGAAAACATTTCGTAACAAAGTTTCGCCCTCCCGGCCCTTGAAATCAGTACCCCGGCAATTTCCGTCTCGCAAAGGAGCCGTATCGAGCAACCGGCGCAAAATCCTTGCCCGGATCGTCCATTTGGCGGCACTTTTCTCTCCCGGAATTTTCGAGACTACTCAGTTCCGCGCGCCGTAGGTGTAAATGGTTTTAAATAAAGCGGCTAGTATGTATATATCGTCGCGAGAGCGAGCGAGCGAGAGAGAAGGAGAAAGAGAGAGTGAGTAAGAGAGGTAGAGAAAAAAAGGTGGAGTGCGGGTGCGAAAAAGAGCGAGGAGAGAGAAATGTGTGGCGTGTATAGCCGGGCCGCTCGCGCTGAACAGCCACTTGGGTGCAGTAGCGGAATAAGCCCCGTCGGGCGAGTCGAGTCCGGGGCTCACCTTATCGGCCGTTACTGCCTCGTAAAGCGCCCCGTTTCACCTCTGGCACCGAGAGAGTATACCGAGGATTCAGCCGCGTGCCGCCGCCGCCGCCACCGCCGGCTCCTCTACCTCTATATATACGCAGTGTGTGGATGTGAGTGCTTGTACCGTCGCCTCTTTAGAGGGAGAAACTTTTTTATTTGGAAAGCTCTCTATTTTTTCGGAAAATGTACTCGCCGGGCGTTCTGTTTAAGGCTCTTTCCTTCAATTTAACCACTTTGTAATTTGCCACCTTTTTTATATTCTTACGCTCGACGGACTTCTTAATTTTCTTGCTGAGTGGTTGTTAAATTAAATTTTTTATCCAATGAAAAATGTAAGAATTGTGGGTGTAAGTAGTTTTAAAATTTCGAGATCATGAAAAACACTGAAATAAAACGAACGAAACAAAAAATCAGTTTTTGTAATAAAAATTTAATAAAAATCGCAAAGGAAGCAAAAAAAAGAATCCGATGTATATTTGTTCCTCTTATAGCATGCTTTCCCCATTATTAAATCACATATATCAATTGGCTCGTAAAGGAAGCGGACCCCTTTAAAACAATTAATTACCAAGCGCCGGGCTTGCAGCAGAGTTTCGGTATATACGTGGCACGCAGAGAGGAAGCGGCGGCGGCGAGGAGGGAGACTAGAATCGGAAATCGGCAAAGAACTCGAAAAGCAATGGCCCATTATCTCGACTAATATACCCCTCGTGATTCGTAATTTAACGAGGAAATTACGGGGAAAATGCAAATTGCAACTCTATGATATAAAAATCCCCGCCGCCAAAGCGTATATCGACGACTTTTGGCAAGCTCGTAAAAAACTCGCAGCAACACGTAACGCGGAGCGCGCTCGCGCCGAGGGCAAACAAGACATAAACAAAAGGATGGAAAAACGACAGACGAATGACCGGAGCGATGAACGCGTCATATTTACAATGGTATCCGCGCGCGCGGCGATCTGTTATTGGCACGCGGTACACGCGCAAATTGCGAGGGTGGAATGCCCATAGACCATACATGAAGGGGGAGGGGGAGGAACGCGCAATCGCACGTACGCAAGCGGCGCCCTTTGCGGAGCGAGTACGGCGAAATATTACGGACGAAGTTCATATCAGCGGCCGTCATGTTTATTATCGCTGCGCAATCAAGTGTTCTCTGCTCTTTCGCTGGTAGATTTTTGAGTTTCTTTTTTCTGTTCAAATGTTTTTTATTGTACTTCTTAAAATTCATGAACTGTTAAAAAATAATATTTTTGTTTGTTTTTTATTAAACGTTCAAAAAATATTCTCATCATCAGTTTGATAACGAGACACTTTCGAAAAATAGAAAATTATTAATAAAAAAATTGGTTCTCGTTCTTTCAAAATCTAGGACCATTTCATTACTGTAATCAGTACAAAAG
>JAPYZA010004078.1:0-29790 GCA_030522685.1 Eupelmus azureus | reverse complement strand
GTAATTAATTTTGCCAATAATTTTGAATTATTTCAAAGATTCAAATTTTATGAGCAACGAATAATAAATATAATATATTTCTTCTGTAACCTAATTTATTCTTTGTGTCAAGAAATTAATATCTTTTTGTAGAATTTACGCACGTATAATTCTTCAATTGGTAAGATCCACAAGAAAATTACTTAGATTTCTAGTTTTAATAAATATTATCTAGTTTTAAATATATTTTTTATTCTATTTTGGGCTTAAATATTTAGATTTAGAATAAATTATTAAAAAGCATATTTTGCCCATCAAGGAAACGTTACCCCGGGATAACTAAAAATTTTCTTGCATGAATTCATCCATAAATTATAACTCAATACTAATACATCAGTTTTTCTTTAGAATCCAGGTATTCGTAATTAAATACTGTCAGAATGACAAGAAACGGAAAGTATAAATTCTAAATTCCTGTCCGTCAATAATGTAACAGTTGAAATAAGTTTAAATTTGAACATAACTTTAATAGCATTATATAAATATCCGTATATTTACATACAGATAAAAACAAAAACATTGTGGAAATCACCATTGAGTTTCTGTTATGAATTACATCACATGTGAAAAGTCGCCTACCTACGTTATCAGTCACATTGTGCGGGTATAAAAGGTTTAAAAGTTTTATCGCTGTTTGTAATCAGTGACCTTATATACATATATATAAGAAGGAAATTTGTGAAGGAATGACGGTGTTTGATGTAAGGTGTGAAAAAATACTGTTTTTAATTTAGTCTTTACTTAATTACCTGCTTCATGATTCATTATGATTTTATTCAACTGATTATTATTGGTGGTGATTAGAACGGTAATTAACATTTTTGTGATATGGAATCTATCTTATTCCTTGCGAGTGTAAATAAACCAAGATTTTTAAAAATTTTAAATCCAATAAAAATAATTTAATTATTTGTGAAAACTAAAGTCAGTTTTATCTAAAAGACATTATTTAATATATAAGTGATGAGAAAATTTATTTTGTTTACATCTTTAGTTATATACAAACTAATGTTTAATAATTAAATCTAAAAATTATTACCGTTAAAAATTGTGTTAAGATGGAAAAATATCAAGCAAATTCACGTGATAAGAAAAGACGATTAATCAAGTACATAGATATTATGACAGCAATGTTTCGTTCATTGAAAATTGTTGCTGAAACAGCAAAATAATTCGCTGGGTTAGAAAACTATATCTGATTTATCTATAGATTAGTGATATTTTTTCTATAACGGCCTTTTTTTCCTTCTTGCTGTCTTGATTCCAGCTTCTAACAAGTGCTAATCCAGTAAAAAAATATCGATAGGTCAATTTTTTTTTGTATAACTTAACAATTTTCTCAAATTCGAATTCAAATTATAACAATAGTTTCAGTGTATATTACAAAATACAAAATAAAATTGTAGTTGAAAAATGTTACTTAAAGAGTATTTGCAGCTGTCTGCTAGAAGATGGCACTAGTTACGGTGAAGATTCATTTACTGACGGAAAATTTGATACTTATCATTCGGTTAACTAGATCTATAAGACTAACGATTTAATGAAAGTACCGTATGCTATGCATATACTTATCTACATAATATTTAATCAGTGCCAAACTCACACCTAACGTAAAATTCAATCCAATACTTAAAATCTTGCAAATAAAGGTCTGTAATAAACATCATTAATCAAGTATTAATAATAAATAATCATTCGCTTAACCAACTCGGTTTACAAATTAATATCCTAAACGACTCCAAAACTTTCTCTCCGCAACTCTCTCAGAACAATGAAAAAAATTCCATTAGCCCAGAGCAGTCAACGCTCCCCAAAACTCTAACCATCAGCCTTGAACCTCAATAAAAAAAATAGCCATCGCCCGTAACTCGCGCGTAATGAACGAGCCAGGCGGATGTAACAGCCAACGATAAAGACACTCTTTGCCGCAGAAATAAAGAAGGCAAGACAAGGAGGGATAAAAAAATCCCAGCAGGCAAGCAAATGCAACTGATTAGATTGCTCGCACGAGGGCCCCGATTCTTTCCTTCTCTCTCTCTCTCTGTCTCTCTCTCTGTCTCTCTTTCGTTGTCCATTTTGCAGCGAGACTTTCAGCCCCCGCGCATCAGTACAATCTCGCTCATCGCAAGATCAGCTGCTCGCCGATCGATTCGTTTCTTTCCACGGCTATTTTTCGTGCCCGCTTCGTGATTATTTTCATCTCGCAAATCGTAAGTACAGATAGACATGTAAGCTTTCAGCGCGAGACGATCACGCGCCTGCGCGCGTGCGAGTCTAACGTTTTGGTTGCCGGCGATATCGAAGCCGGGGATCGAGGAGCTCGGCGTGCCTCTGCCGATCTCGTTTTCTGCGGCTTGGTTTAACAATGAGAGCGCGGCTTTTATCGGGAGAGTTTTCTTATCGCTTGAATAATTTAGATAAGCCCGAGTGCCATCTAGTGTCTTCGGCGAGAGCCGAGATTTCGTTGGGCTCTGCGTGCCGAACGCGCGAAAACTGCGCTCGATTTCCGAGAAGAAAAGCGTTTATCTTCGCCGTGACTTCGGGGCTTAGATAGTAGCGTTCGAGGCGTCGTGATTTTAAAGGCTGAATGTGGAATAAACCGGCGATATGTGGTTGATTAATATGCGTGCTTGATAGTTGCATAATTTATCTTATGATTTCGAGTTCAATGGAATAAAGTATTTATAAGAGAAATTCAGGGAATTATCTGTAAGGTTTCCATAGTGTATGATTGAAATAATTCATTTACTGTTTATAATAAAAAATATTGAGTTTATTATTTAAATACTCAGATATAAACTTACTTTTAAGTTAAATTATTATTTCTTATTGTCATTTAAATACTTATTTCTCATCTAAAATCAAATAAAGAACAGTTATGATTTATAAAGATGAACCAAGTCTTAAAAAATAATTTATAAACAATAAAAAAAATTTTGATGATAAAAGAACATTTGAAATTAAAGGAAGAAACTATTATGCTTATTGCATGTGATCCATAACACCCCTGGTAGAAATTTACCCATTTAAAATGGTCAGAGGTTAAGAAATAGCATTAAATCCATTTTTCCTAGGGATTAACTAGCCATAAATGGAATCATTTCTACTAGCGGCTATTTATCATAAATTATAAATCTTTATTTTGTTTAATGTTTTTTTTTTCAAAATTTATGACTAATATTCTAAGCAAAATTTCTAATTATTTAATTACGTAGATTTCCGTGGATATAAAAAATGTTTATATTTGAATTTTGATATAAATCATAAGAATTAATTATTAAAATTGTCTTATCTCTAGTTAGTTACAATATTATTTTATAAACTTATTTACAAATTAGAAAAATTATAATTAATGTTGTTATAACTAATTGATAAATCGCTGAAATATAATGAGCCCGACTCAGTGACTGCTACATTTATATAATAAAAGTTGAAAAAAAAAACTAATTTTTCAAACAACTTATCAATCGCAAAGATACTAACATTCGCACTGCGCGACATTGCAGAAATCCAATCTTGACACGTGCAATCCTTGCGTTGTAAATGCCACATGCCGATAATGACTCAGCTGTTATAATCTGAAATTTTTAAATTTTTTCTGTTCAACACAGAGCCATCATGGGCACCAGCATAGAGGGACGCATAACGTCGCAGATTTGGGGTGCGGTGGAGGGTAAAGAGGTGAAAAAGTTTACCATCAGCAACACGAAAAGTCAAGAGGTCGATGTTATTACTTACGGGGCTACTATCACGGCTATAAGGACTCCGGATAAAGCTGGCAACATTGAAGATATTGTCCTCGGCTTCGACAATATCGAAGGTGAAGTATACGACGCGCTGTGGGATTATGCATGAGCATTGCCTCTTATCTTGGATTTGATTTAAGTATGTATGCTCAGCTTTTGTCGAGCCAGATAGATCGAGATCAGAGGTGTGTAGAGGTCAGATTAAATGCTTTTATCTGTCTTTAGTCAGTTGGACATTTTTACTTTTAAGCAAATATTGATAAATTGAAAAAAAATTTTCTAAGTTTGCTTACAATTTTGAATAAATATGATAATACAAATAAAAATGGCTTAAACTTACATGGATTTATAAATTCAAGGATTGAGAAAAAAACTAAGTTCACAAACTAAGTTATGTTTTAAAAGTTTATTTATTTACCGACATTTTAGGAGCTTACTTCCCTGTAATATGAATTAGCAATTTAAATCTTGAAAGGGAAGAGGGGGTATTTAATCTCCCGCAAAGTTAGCAAATAAATAAACTTTCAAAAACAACTTCGTTTGTTGAACACCGTATTTTCTCAACCTTAAAAAATATTCTCAGAATTTTAAAAATAAAGTAGTCTACTAATCGATTAATACAATCCATTAATAGTTACTTAATAAACACTTAATATAGTACAGTAACTGTTTACTAAACTGTGCTATAAATGAAACTATCTATCTACTTCGAATCTTCGACAGATACTTAATAATAAGGTTTAAAAAAATGTACACCTTAAGTTCATTAAAGATTATTTTTATTTATTTTATTATCAGTCTTCACCAACACCACTTATTAATAAAAACAATAAAAATTCCTGTTGCCTAAAATCAGGTTACCTATCAAAAGAAAACCCTTACTTTGGAGCTACGATTGGACGAGTGGCCAATCGAATCGCCGACGGCAAATTCACCATTGACAACCAGGAATTCCAAATCTCGAGGAACGTAGACAACAACACGCTGCACGGTGGTTTCAAGGGCTGGAACTCTAAGATCTGGGAGGCCTCGATCGAGTTCGACAGCGTCGTAATGACCCTGCTCAGCGAGGATGGCGACGAGGGTTTTCCTGGGGCTGTGCTGGCCTCAATCTCCTTCAGATTACTGGACGAGGGGACGCTCGAAATTGAGATGAAGTCTACTAGTACCAAGGCCACGCCCATCAATCTGACGAACCACAGCTACTTCAATCTTGCCGGGCATGTAATTGAAATGCTTTTCTTTCTTATTTTGGGGGCTGCTTGGGGTCAATGCAATGAAAGGTCTCGCGGAATGAAATATTGGTTTTATTGGGGATTGAAAGGTTATGGTTAATGGTATATCTTTTATTAGATTTTAAAAAATTTGGAGAATATTTTAGGAAGTAAGAACTTTCAGTGCAGTATTGAATCTTACAGTAAAAATATGTGTCAGAACAGTAACAGTCAGTGCATGCACTAAAACTATATTCTTATAGTAAAAGTAAAACTATTGGCACAAATTTTCATACTACTAATATAATATACATTATTAATAGATTGAAATTATTTTGATATAAGCAATGTTTTTAATAATTTAGTGTTATAAAAAATTATAATATAAATGGAATGCATTAACTTATTTATCTATGTTAAATTTTTATTATTTGCTCTTATTTAATTTTATTTTTAAATAAAAATAATAATAATAATAACAATAATAATAATAATAATAAATAATAATCGGATGATTTTGAAAATGAAATTATAAGGAATGGTAGGTACAAGTTAATAAAATAAATTAAACAAATATAAAATTAAGTTGACTGCAGTCATGTTTAATAATGTAAAAGTATATTTATAACAAAATTGTATTTATAACGGCAGTGCTCGCAAACGGGAATGATTATTCAATTCTAATAACTACAGCACTAACTCTGGAGTATTTATAAATATCACTTGAAGACACCCACAATAATAATCATTAAATAGATGGATTATAGGGTAGAGGAAAGTATTTATGGACGAAATTATTAAGATAGGAAAATAGTATATGAAAGAGACTTTTATACGTCAGCTACGTCTGTTATTGGTATCGATTGCAGTTTCTTGGCGGCATGAGTGTAGAAGTCCTTAAATATTAGAGCCCATTTCTTCATTTTACAATGCACAGTTACAATCATCAAATGGCTGTTGCGATAAACTACACAAAGCAACTCCTTCATCTCCTTAATAGTTACTAATGTAACTTGTAATGTTCAAGAAAAATGCTGCAAGTGTAAATCAGAGGTATACTTTCGATTATTATATAAAGCTTATAAAGCTCTCGATTATTACCTCACTATTAATTAATGAGAAAAAGTATATACCTCTTTTTCAATTACTGTGCATTTAGTATATGTATTGCTGCAATCAAATAGTTTTCCTTATATTTGCCATCATTCTTTCTTATGTGCACATTATTTTTTCTTGATTTCACAATTCTAATCCCTTCTACAGCCGATATTTTAAATGAATGTTTTTATGCACGTACGCATTTGATCTTCAAGCACAACTGACTGTTAAGTTTTATCTCTTCACTTATTTAGGTAGTTTTTACGAAAATTTTGGAAAAAGGTTACATCAAATAGTGGATTTAAAAAAATGTATAGGAATTATTGTAAATTAGGAAAGCTTATAAATTAAATGAGTGCCTTCTGAAATTCTATACGATTGTGTTAATATCTACTGTTAGGTCTTAACAAACTTATCTATGACTCCGTGTGAGGCTTTATATTTTTAATGATACATTTGTTTAGATTCAATCAATTACGTCGTTAAGAGAGCATAGAGCGTTACTTTTGTTCTTATAATAACTAGTAATCGAATTACAATAATGCTTCTGAAAATTGAATTACATGATAAATAATAACTTGTTATGAAAAATAGAAATAATTAATTACTAATATTAGAAATACAATATTTTCTAACTGTGCTACTATAAAAAATATACATATAATAGTAAAAACTTATATTAATGTAATCATAATAAACTCAATATTTTTGAATAAACTATTTTGTAATAATCACCTTATCACACATGTATAGCGTAGTAACAAATAATATTCTTTGAGATATTACGTAGAACTAACGAGTATAAAAACTGGTGAAGCCATCACGTTTATAATTCATCATAATCGAACATCGGGCGTTATTCACAGCCAAAATTGAGGCTTTCAAGCATCGTATTTTTCTTTATTAAATGGCAATGCAATATCAAAATTAGACATTAATAACGATTCAAATTTGATGAATCATTGTGACTTTATTTTATAAAGCCCGGTGTTGGATTGTAAATTAAATTATATGAGTTACTTTAAAGTAGTAAATTCTTTATCTTACAATAAACAATCAAATCTCAGTAGGATGCAAATTACAAAATGAGGAACTTATAATTATGGTCTTAACAAATAGATATTTGTCATTTTCGTTTATTACATACAAGATGCAAAAATATACATATATAATTTTATAAAAATATAGATTTTGTTTGACAGAGATTTAACTGACTGCTGCCTCTGTTCTAAAATCAATTTAATATTGTAAAAAATTAATTTCTATTATCTAGATAGTATATTTAAGTATTTGATGTACAATTAATATACAAAAAATTACTATAGTCTTTTATTTATTTTTCTATTATTATATTTTCTATGAAAAAAGCTGAGTTGCATTACCTTTGTGCCGTTCAATCGCAGATCTATTATTATCTGATCTTAAAAAGTATAAATACGCTGTCGAAAGAAATATGATGGCATACCTAATTGTGTTTTTATAGATGCATTGATAAATGTATATTAATTTTTAGTATTAAAAAGTTTTTCTTACTAACAATTTCTCTGACTAAGATTATTTTAAGCTTATGAAAAATCGTGCGCTTTATGCACGGAATCAGATTTAGACTAATTTAATTTTTAATTTCACAATTAACAAATCACTGTTAATGAAGAATATCTATAATAATTAGAAGATTAAAAGTTTTAAAATATCATTTATGCATTGTTTCTCTTTTCCAAACATGGCAAATAACATTTTATAAGATATTTATCATTATTAGGGGCTCACAATTCGTGATAATAAATTTAATTTTAATAATGTATAATTTTCAAAGCCGGCCTTAAGATCTAAAATTCTGCCGTTATCTTATATTCATAGCTCTTTGTAAACACTATTTAACAAGCTCAATTCTAACCTTATGTTTCATAAGATATATTAAAACAGTTTATTCGAATGTCTAAAAAATAAATAAGCTGCAGTTACAGACATAAGCAATTAAAAAAAACTTTGTCACTGTTCTGATTTATCTATAATAATCAGAACTAATAATAAATTATTTGTAAACAAGAAGAAGATAATAAACATAAATAAAAAATCTTTTTAAGGATTATAGAGTGCTTTAAAGGATGCACAGATTCATATCAGTTAAAAAAAATACAAGCAAAAATGTCTTTAAGCTTAGATAAAGAGATGAACAAAATATAAATTCTCTACAAATCTCGTACTTTGAATAACAGAATTATCATTTTTTTATGTTCATTAGAAATAAGAAATTGAATGTTTATTCAAAAATTAAAAATAATATATATTTTAAAATAATAATATATACACGTATATATGTGTATGTATATAATTTTTCTTAATATAAATGTTTTTAAAATTTCAATAATATTTTTGGTTAGTTTTTCATTATAAAAAAACAATATTTTAAAAATACATAGTGTATTAACTAAAAATTTTGGAACACATTTCATTATTTTTCGCGTTAAGAAGATACGATCGAGCAGGTGAAAATGATGTTATTTTTCTAGTTTTTCGTAATCTATGACGACTGCCAGGTATCCTTTCTACCTTATATATATGATGCTTGACCAAAGTATCTGGTTGTACAAGCCTCATGCATAAAGATACAGGGCCAGAAAAATCAACATCAGTTGCTAACTCAAGTTTTGGCTCTACTGTTAAAATAAATTCGGCTGTACTTATTACAAAATTTGTAGATATTTTAGAACTACCGCGTATAGCTAATCCAGCTCCCATATCAACAAGTGATTGGGCATTTCTAGACCAAAGACTTAATTCAACCTGTCCTGCTAAATCAACACTGATTGCTCCTTCTACATCTACTTCTACGACAAAGCCTGAACCCAAAGCAATTATTTCATAGTGTCTATGAAGATTAACAGTGGTTTGAAAAGCTGACGTTCGCTCCGACGCTGTTCTTGACCAAACATGACCCATTAGTTCACGTCGACCAGAAAAGAAAACGAATGGACGAATGTTAACATCGACAAACTCTAGTTCCATACCGGCAGTAGCTGCTTCATCTTCCGTAGAAACATCATTTTCATCTTCATCATTTGAAGATACGAAACTATTTAATCCACCAGCAAATAAGCCAAGTGAAAAAAATGTATATTTATGTGATCCACTTTCTAAAACTATATCAACAATACCGCGTTTTAAAAGTCCAGAATTGATTTCTTGGATTGTAACAAGTGATCCATTAGTTCCAGTAGAACGAAGGAAGTTTCGTGTGAAGGCAGTGCTTAATCCTCGTTGTGCCAAAGTATTATAATTCATTACTTTTTTATACTCTCTTCTTACGGCTTCCTTTAATTTTGTATCAAATAATGCCTTGGAATGAGCTAACTGCTGAAGTCGTTGGAGTAAATATTTTTTAACTTCATACATAGGATCTTGATATGTAAGATATAACAGTAATTGTTGTAAATCTTCAATGCTGGGATCATTTTCAAGAATCACATTAAGTGCTAATGTTCTTACACTGCTATCAATTCGTTGCCAATGAAGTTGAAGAAAAGTTTTCATTGCTAAATTTTTTATTTCGCTTGTAATACTAGTTGAATCATATGCACCAATAGCTTTCCAAGCTATAACACTCATTGCCCTGCTACTGTTTGTATATCTAAGTAATATAGGGAGAACAGTTTTACTACCTAAATTTCCTAAAGCGCGAAGAAATTTTATTTTACATTGCTCCCCTGTGCAACTATCAAGGCCAAGTTCTAAGCTATCTTTTACTTTTTCGATAACACTTGAAGATCCATATCGTTTCGCCATGGCTGCTGCAGTTAACGCCAAAGTTTCAGAAAGCTTATCATTTTGAATGGTTTCTTCGGAACGCTTTAAAACATCTTTTATAATAGTAGGATCTGGATATGGAGATGTCGAAAGGGCCCATAAATATCTTTCGGTATTATCACCAACTTCGTCTTGCCTTAAAACTTTCATCGCAGCTTGATGAGCGGCTGAAGTCGAAGCAGCACCGAATAAATCATACAGTTGCGGTAAAATATCATGATAACGTGGACTTTTTAATATTTTTGCAAGATTTTCTGCAGAAGCATCTCTGATTAATGGTATAATTTTCAAAAATGCTGAAGCTGATTTCGCTGAACCTAAAGTAGATGATTCTAGTGCACTGCGGCTGTTATCTAAAACGGCATCTAAAGTAAGGCAGCCTGATTCAGGACAGGGCATTTGTTCATTCTGCACTTCGATTGCTACCTCAACATAACGAGAGTTAAATTTATTAATTACTTCCGTATAAGTCGGTGCTAAAATAGGATTTTCCTTTAAAACATTTGGAAGCAATTGAAAAATTCTTTCTGAAGTGACTGAAGTTTTAGCTTCTGGTTTCGCAAGTAAACTCATTTCATGCTTTTCATTTTCTACTATTTTTTTAGGAATTAAAGATTCTAGTACTACGTACGTAGCTTTATAATAGCTATCAAGTTTAACCCCTAAAATTGGATTAGAATGTTGATTTTTGTTTCTTTTGCAGGAATCTTTAATTTTTTCGAAATATCTTTGTCTTAAAAAGTTGTAGGTTACGTCACACGCACCACTTGCATCTTTTTCTTGTCTTACTCCATTGTTAGATTGATATTGAAAAATACTAGCAATTCCTCGTTTTAAATTAAGCGATGATAAACTTTCACTAGAACTGGCAAAAACTTTTATAATATGGCCATTCTTCCATAAGATGAAAACAGGATCACTTGGTATATCTTCCAGTCGAGAACTATGTTCTACGAAGCCTTCGGGCTTCGGAGCTTTTCTTGATTTTATCCACAGTTGAGGTGATATAATTTTTATAGAAATAAGAAATACGTCAGGATCTTTAGGATCTTTCCATAGTGGTAAAACTGTTAGCTTAGATGTTAATTGAAAGCCTACGTCACCAGTAGTAGCATTTTTCGATTGAAATTGAGGACTTTCGCCAAGCAATACTGTTGTCGTTGTGTCATAATTATGACCAATACCAAGATCCCAACATTTAATAGAACCAACAAAAAATAAAACTAGAAAAATATAATTCTTTTTAAACGCAGCTGCCATAATAATACTCTTTGATTTTTTTTAAGAAACCGTTTAAAAACTTTGTTTTATTAAATATTTATACACTATATTAGGCAAACGAAAAAAATTAAAAACTGTATTTTTAAGATAGTATTTTTTTTTAATTTTAAACGATGTAATTAAAATATTAATATTTAGCAATATTTATTTGAGCATGCTTGCATTGTAAATATAATTGCTTGCTAAGTGTTCGTTTATTTGGAGGTTATTGATAAAGTTTATTATTTCCTTGCTACTTGGTCAGATTAATATGAATCAAATGCATAGTCGGTGGAGTAAGCAGAAAGCATGGATATCTCAACAAAGCAGAGCAATGTAAAAACAAGTTGTTGGAAAGATAAGAGGAAAAATAATTTAAAAAAGAGAACTACTAGAAATGACGAAACAAGTGATAATAAACTCTCAAGAGAAAAATATTATCCAGCACGAAGTACAAGTGATGGATAAATAATTTATTGAACGATTTCTTAAAATATTCGAAGCTTATTTAAGTGTGTAACAAAATTGTTATCTTAACTATACTTTTTAGTTCAAAAATTTTGTAATAATAATCAATATTTATCTATAAAATATTCGAAAATCATACTTTACTTCTAAAATATTTATTAAAAAATAAAACAATTGATTAAAATTAAATTTATTCGTTTGAGAGCATCGACGATTTTAAAATATAGTATGATAAATTCAATTTTTTAACTTATTTGGAATAAACCCTCCCAAGAACTTTGAGAGAAAATGCATAAATGATAAATTAATAAACAAATAAAAATATTAATATATTATGGGTAAGTTAACGGTTATTAATAAACTAAAATCTTTTTTAATATTTTACCGATTGGTGAAGTACGCCAAATGACTGCCGATAGCGTATCTATTCGCACTTGAGTGTGTCAGTGTTCATGGATTCTAGTTAAAAATATCGGTAGACTATTGCATTACCAAAAATAAATTTTATTCCACTGTGAGAAAGCAGTAAACAAGATTAGCGCAAAAGATAAATTTCTCGATGAGTATTTAAAAAAAGAATACGTACAAAATAATACTGTAAAATTTTTAGCGAACTTGACCCTTTCATCGATTACGTATATTAAACCATTAAATATTAATATTAAATATTGATAATAATAATAATCACACACCTTATTCGCAACGCATCGGTGCAACAGTCAAAGCGCATGCGCGTGTACCTAAATGTTTTGCTATACGCTGACGCGCCGACACGTTTCCGTACCGCTGATAGGTTCAGAAACGGTTCGTCTTAATTTGTTTAGAATAAAAAATGCTGACTTCCACAATCGAAGGGTCAAGAATCGCTGATACAAAGTCGAAAAAACAGGACAGAAAGCTAACTCAATTCTCAGGGGAATGCAAAACCAATACCCACAAACACAAAACACACCCGAAGCACGACACACAGGACGAGTATCAAAAATAAGCGGACGGCACAAGAAGTAAGGATGCAACTCACCCAATGGGCTTGGAAGATCGCTGCGCGCAGTCTATGACTCTCTAGCAACTGTACTCTCTCTCTCTCTTATTATTTTCTATACGTCGAAGCGCTCTCACGCACGGCCCCACACGGAATGAGCGACTTCCGTCCGAGCTCTAAGCACGTGCGGCGAGTGAACGTCGGGCGTCCTTGTTTATACTAGCGTGGTTCTTCCGCATGTGACGTCGCGATCGTTAGGGATTTACAGCGGCTGCGCTCTGAGCTGCAGCTCGGCCATTGGCTCTCAAGTAACGAGTGAATTCAAAAAGATCGGAGTGTGAAAAAATGTTCGCTGCATTTTCCTCTTCATGTCATAACTATATGTACAATTCGATAATTAGATAATTTATGATAGTTACCCTCGTTAACAATGTAAAAAATGTTAGCGATGAAGTTTTTATATTTTGCTTTATAATAAACCTACTTACTATTTCATGATGAAAAAATAATATTTATTATTATCAATTCGAAATCATTAAATTTTCATTATTAGAAGATTAAAATTTATAAAAAACAGAAAAAAATATTATTCTTTAATGATTTAAAATCATATTTTGAATATTACTTTAAATTTCTGGATAAAAAAGCCATTGCACTATCGGCATTTGTTAATATAATTATTGTTAACAAACATTCTACAGTTAATGTAACTTTAAACAAATGTATCTTTATGTAAGAGACTTAAAAATTAAAAAAATAATAAACTTATTTATAATATCCCAAAGTTTTTGTGCCAATAAAAATTTATGCATGAAAATACATCACAGCATAAACAATTAAAAAAATTATAAATAATAGAAACTGATATTACTATAGCATTAACTATTTTACATATTTTACTCTATATTATCTTAAAGGTTGTTTTAAATCAGAAATATGGAAACATGTAATTAATTTAACTTTTTTACTTTAAGGGAACCAATGCTGCTGAAATTTACAAGCATATTATCAGTATGAGTGCAGATCGTTGGACGGTGACAGATGCAAATAGTATTCCAACTGGTGAGACTCATGTTGTAGACAACACTGTGATGGACTTAAGGAGACCGACGGTTCTTGGTGATGTTATTAACAAAGTCCCGGGTGGAGGCTATGATTATAATTTTTGCTTACCAGGATGCATTGATGCATTAAAAACAAAATTTGTAGCTAAAGTTTTTCATCAAGATTCAGGAAGAACACTAGAAATTCATAGCAATCAGCCAGGTGTACAATTTTACACTTCAAATTTCTTGCCTGAAGCTGGTACCGAAGGGATTAAAGGAAAACAAGGCAAAAAATATTTTAAACATGGAGCTTTTTGTTTGGAAACTCAAAACTACCCAGATGCTATTAATCATGTATGTATTAGTTAATATAATTATAAATTTTGTATGAATTTTAATTAAATTGTATCGAGTACATTATTTGTTAATTTTAAATGCTAATAACAAATATTTTTTTTACAGAAAGGCTATTTTCCAGACTGTATTTTACGGCCACATCATCTTTACTTTCATACAGTGATTTACAAATTTGGTGTACACGCTTAAAATTGTAAAAATAAAAGGTGGAAATTCTTGTACTACAGTTAAAATTTTTTATAAAGCAATAAAGTTTTCATTTTAACATATCAGTGAATAATTTATTTACAGCAAATAAGCATATCTTATCATCTTATCAGTTTTATCGATTAGTCATGAAGTTGTTGTCTTTACAAATTTTAGTCAGACATCTTATCATTACAATCTTTTACCAAATATAATTTTAAGTAAATAACAAACAGTTTCACAACAAAATCAAAACAGATGATACTAAATTAATCTAAAATTTTATTGTTTTAAACAAACTATTGCTCTAATTTCGTAGTATTATTACAAATATCACAAATATACAAGAAACAGCACTTACAATAGTTTATGAAGATAATGAAGGTGATAAATTTACTTCTAAAGGATTATGTTTTCGTTTTACTGTATTAGAGTCAATGTTCTCTAAAAGTCTTTCTTGACGCTGTTGTAATATTGGAGCAGTTGCAGGTGTGTAGCGATCAGATATCCATCCTTCAACATGATATCCAAGAAATCCAACAACTGCTGCAAATGGTAGGGTAATGTACGGCGTGTATCTTCTCAAAACTCCCATCACTATTGGCCACATTTTCTATTCAAGAAATTAAACAAAAGGAAAATTAAAAAAAACTACTATATAATTTTTATAGAATGTAAAAGTAATTATTTTATTATCAATAAAAAGAATCTTCTTACTATATACAAAAAATTTGTTAATAAATTAAATACAAATATTTCAAAATGTGTTGAAATCAAAACGAAAATAAAAAATAAATAATCACTTAACCTCCAAAAAAATTTACACGATTGCACTTACCGTAATTTATAAATGCACGTATTAAATAAGACTGATCAAGAGAAATACTTTATGAATGTTAAGTGATTGCAATACGATTACTTTTACAATTTAAATTTTTAGAAACAACTTTTTCATCTTTAAACGAAACGAATCAAAATAAATTTTTTCGGAGTCTGCAGAAATCAGCTGATTGAGCGGAAGGTATCTTGAATTTCTGCAAAAACTTTCGCATCTGCGCATATATGCGGACTACGAACCAGGCATATATATATACAAGACACAACAAACTATATCTATCAAGACCACGTGCAAATTGGTCCAATGCCGCTGTTTCTACATTTTGGAACGTTGAAAAGCCCTTAGAGGTTATGTCACACATCGGCACGAGTCGCGAGAATCCACAACTTGCGTTCTTTCTGACTTATTTACAAATCAGAAAAAATGTCAATTTCAGCAAGTAGACAAATACT
This sequence comes from Eupelmus azureus, assembly GCA_030522685.1. NCBI lineage: Eukaryota > Metazoa > Arthropoda > Insecta > Hymenoptera > Eupelmidae > Eupelmus > Eupelmus azureus. Next base: position 14,297 of record JAPYZA010004078.1, on the reverse strand, counting down.
TTCGCGACTGTTAAGCAGTAACAACAAAAGATGTGTAAAATGTCTCATCAATACAAGATTTAAATCTGATCATCCGGATAAAAAAGAAAGTGATTCTAAAGAATCAGGGAAAATAGCAGCCGCTGTGCTTAAAAAATTTTCAGAGCCACTTGAAATTGAACAAATTGAGCTACCGAAAAGCTTAAAGTCCAAAGAGGTTAAATAGTTTTTAATATATCTCTCAAACATTTACTTTGTAATTAGATTTTTAAAAACAATATCTTTTTAACAGGTTGTAATTGATATAAACTATTGCGCTTTGAATGGATTGGATGTCCTTTTGAGTGAAAACTTATACTCTTATGAACCAAATTTACCATTTGTGCCTGGTTATGAAGTTTCTGGAAAATTAGTTAAAGTTAGTGAAGATGCTAAGAAAGCAGGTTACAATGTTGGTGACAAAGTTATAGCACTTAACAAAGAGCGATTTGGAGGCCTAGCAGAACAATGTATAGCAGAAATTGATGTAAGAAACTTTTTTTATTACATTTCATATGTAAATTTTAAGTATTGTAAAAGCATTATAAAAATTATTATATTCTATTTTTCAATTAAAAAGGATTTAAATTAATCACTTATAAATTTAGATACTTGTGCTATGTTTTGTTACTAAATTTTAATAGATATGATTTATATGTAAAATATTTTTCTCAAATTATTAATGACTGTCACAATTCATACATGAAGTTAAATTTTTATAATAATTAAGATTTTCTAAAGTAACAATTATATTAATTATATACTCAAGAACTCTAAGTCTCTTAATTATTATTTAAGAAGTTAATAATATATTCAAAAAGTCCTTTATTTTTTCCTCGGCTTTCTCTTAAATTGATTGCATTATTATTTAAATAATCTAAATTTACAGGATGTTTGGAAAATACCAACAGCAATTAAATCAGTTGATGCAGTTTGTTTACTAGAAAATTATATGACTGCACTAATTGGTCTAGAGCAGTATGGATCGATATCAGAGGGAGACATGGTTTTGGTTAATGTTGGCATTGGAGGCATTGGACTTGCAGCAGTTGATATAGCTGCAAATGTATATCAAGCCAAGGTAGTAATTGTTTTTAAATATTCTAAAAATTTTTAACTAAAATTAAATCTTAATAAAATATCATAAATTGAAGTATAGGTAATTGGAGTTGGCTTTTCGGAAAGCAGAGCAGGTGTGATTCGAGACAGAGGTGCATTTCATGCCTTTACTTACAAAGAAAAGAAGCTTCTGAAAGAAATTCAAGAAATTTCACAAGAGCGTGGCATTGAAGATATTTTTGAAGGCAAAACTGGCGAGCATTTCAAAAAAGTACTTAATGCGTAAGTTAATTGGTTACCGTTTGATTTTTTAATTTTTAATATTAAATAAATCAAACAATGAAATAATATTTTAGATTTATGGATGTCTATAAAACAAAGACTCCTTCCAAAAATTTGTTAAGAGATGACAATTTTGGCGTAGTTGTTCAACATTTATCACGTGAAGGTATGAATAAATATATAAATATTTTAAATTTCTCAGAGAATAATAATTGAAATATAGTATATTTATCACAAAGGTAAGATTATAATTGCCGGAGTTGCTGACACCACGCCTGATGAGGAAAAAAATGGTAAACATAAAGAGAAAAGCGATAAGAAGGATGAAAAGAAAGAGGATAAGAAAGTTGAGAAGGAGGATAGATTTACTGTGACTGGTATCAATCTGAAAGATTACAGGAAACGAAAACACGATTTATACAGGTAATAACTAAATTGTAACTTAAAAAAATATCTTCTTTAACTTGACATATAATGTGCAGGCAAACTGGAGATGATGTAATAACGTTTTTCGAAGAAGGACTCATTAAACCTATTCCTTGCATGATAGCTGGATTACATCATGTTAACACAGCAATCAAATTCATGTCTGATATGAAATCTTGTGGAAAAGTATATAAATTTTCTTTTAGTTGATAAGTACCTAAACAAGAATAACGAAAGTAATATTTTTCTGTTTATTTTTTTAGGTTTTAATTGACATGAAAAATAAAGAAGGAGACGCAAAAGAGATGTAAAAAGAGAATATCTATACTTAAGTGCTGTATGTAATTTAAAAATGACTGGTTCATTTTGGAATTTGATTGTTATTTATTATGTGGAAAGTTTAAGAAATTAATTAAACTTATGAAAGACTGGATAGGTTCAAAAAAATAACAAAACTGTTTTAAATATCCGTTTCAAACTAGTCGCTTTAAGATAATTTGTACAAAATAGACACCAGATAACTTTAATAAAAAAACTTTCAAATTTTCATTAATAATTTACTTTATTAATTTAATAATATAAAACTATTTTAAATGCAAGTAATTCTTAAGATAAAAATTGTACTTATAAATGGCAATATTTATAAGGTCAATAAATTTAAAAACAAATTAAATAGTTTTGATTACATTGCTTTTAGGAACAATAGTTATGAATAATAACTGTTAATAATAACTAATATTTTACAGTGATTTTAAGTTTTCAAGAATAAATGCTTTAATAAAATCAGTATATTATTAATTTTTATCCAATTTTTTGCAGTAAAGATTAATTTGACTGGAGAAAATACTATTGTTACTTAATTTACGTTTAAAAATTGATTTGATAAAATAAGATAATTAAATGTTATAATTACAACTCATTTCTGTTGGTACTTGTAAAAAATAGTACATTGTCAAATTGAATCAAAATTAGCTTTTACAATTTTTTACAATAAATTTTTGCCAATAAGATCATTATAGAGCCTCTTTATACATATAGAAGTTTCGTAGGTGATTACACCTTAGTTTAAATTAAAGCTATTTTTATACAAAAAAAAAAAAAAAAAAAGACAAAGCACAACACGTAGCTATTGTCCGTACTAGCAATTCTACCATCAGCGAAAAAAAAAATCGATTTCAAAAATCTTTACGTCAGTCCAATCAACAACGCAAACAAAGCCTCGCGCCATAATACAGCTCCGTCACGGCTAACCAAGCCATCAGATTATGCAGCACGCCGCTATTCATATCCAGCATCGAAACTCCAGTGGACATATGTACTATAAGCGAAGGGCAGTCGAGATAAAATCACGGGCGGTCCACAAAACCGCTATGCTGATCGCTCTTATTAGACATTTTTACAAGTCAACGCGGGCATCACGACGAAATTTCACCCGCGGCTGCGCTTCCACGCGCCTATAGCTCATTGCGCGGGTGGGTAGTGTTGCCCAACTGGTCATTGTCGAAATTAGAGCGTCAACGTATAATGCCGCGCGTCTGGCGCGCGAAAGTCACCAGGTCGATTAATTCGTCGCCGGTGGTTAGGTTGTTTAAACATAGCTGGATGGATTAGAGTGGAGGATAAGGCTGTATTTTTGCTGTTCTTGATAAGTGTTTCTTTTGAAGATTATTGTGAGTACGACGATTTCTCTTGTGGAGCTTTTTTGAGAAAGATAGGTGGATTTTAATCTCTTAAGTGTAGCTGTCTGACATCTTATCGGTTTTCCATTATTTAATATTTATGTAGGCCTTGTAATTTTTATGATTTTATAAAAGTCGTCTTGTCAATTTTCTCTTCGTCCTCTGATTGTCAACTAAAAACTGTAATTATTAAATTGGTAAAAAAAATTATATAAATTCAAAACAGTCGTACCTTATATTAGGTAACCAAAACATACGTTTTGAAATTCAGAGTGCCAAATTTTTAGCATACACAGTTCAAACCAATCGCTCCGTTATCTCAAAATCTCGACCAAGAATGTCATTCGCTCCTGTATATACAAAACTAAAATTGTCGATCGCATCGCTACTACATCGCGTAACACACTTTTTTTTCTATAACAGCCCATACCCAAAACTAAAAGTCTAGCCACTGATTGATATTCCGTGTTTTAAATGTGACTCGATAGTCTAAAAACTATCAATCATTTCTTTTCAGCGAATTTTTTTTTATTTTATTTGTCTCTGTCGATACGCACGCAGACATATTGCGCAAAGCGTCGCGTTAAAAAAAAAGACAAGCCGCAGCCCCTCGATTACAAAATAATCGAAAGCAATTATGACATGCGTGTAATAAGCATAGGTGTCAGAGAGGTGAAAAAAAGTGTAGACGAAAGAAGCAGCACAGCGGGTGGCCGGAAGTCTGTGTAACGGTTTGGTACGTGTGAAGCTGGAAAAAATTAATAGTCGTTTGATGCGAGCTTACTTAATGACAAATTATTTACGGAAGGATGCTCGATTAAAATATAATAAATTTTAATAGAAGAATGGGATACGTGACAGGTGTATGGGAGCTGGCTTTTTCTTTAGAAAAATGAAGATTGTAAAGCAAGTTCAGAGATGCGATGAAAAATTAACTGTAATAATATCATAAATCTCTTTAAAATGATGCGGTTAATCACTTTATTATTAATCGCTTAAATAGGAAATTCTAATAGACTCACTAGTGGTGCTATACTTCGTATGTAAGAGTGAAAAACGTGTTACTTGTTCAGTGAACAATAAACATATGTACTAATCTGTACGTGGCACAAATGATTAAATTCATTAATGCATCAAATGGGCTAGTTTTTATAAGGGATGATGATATAGTTTTCTTTTAAGTAAATAGATTTGGAAACTGAAGACTCGTGTGTATATATGTTTATATCACTGATATCATTTATCACTATATCATTTATGCCCGTTAAAAAAATGTGCGTTTTATTTCAAGTAAGTATATTTAAAAAGAATTCGATACACATTTGGAAGAAAATTTTATAGTGCCCAATACTTTTCCTTTTCTTTTTTCAAAACAATCAATAACGTTCAGCATGCATCGCACTCTAAAAAATTTTAAATACCAGAGAAAATAAAAAAAGTAAACAACGAATATATGGTATCAGAACAGCTTTTTCACCATTATCAAATCACCATATCATTTGTCACGGCCATAGGCGTTACGAATCACAACAGACTGAATAGATACAAAAAAAAGTGTTCAACCAAAAAAATAACCGATAGAACGTATATAGTATGTGAAATTATCAATCTCCTACGAGACAAAGCCGTCGAAAGAACCGTAGGAAGCATAAATATAAAATCGACAAAGGAAGTGAAAGTGACGTTGACGTATGGTAATGCTTAAGTACGACAATTTGATGCTTGATTGAATTATCGAGTTTGAGTGTATAAACGATGTCGAAACCAAGCGCACAGGCCATTCAAAGCGCCATGGACTCGCGCAAGCACGCTTTTCGCGGATAATGCGCGTGTCCCAGTAATTTAGCGATTTTTTGAGTTGTATACTGGATTATGAATGTCTTTTGAAAAAGTCAGCCGTTGAAAGAATCGAATTGGCTTCTATTTGTTCGTTGGTGTAAAGTTTTTTCTCTTTTTATTGGCGAGCTTTCGTAATAAGCGAGAAATTATATCGACTCTTTCATAATACCGTATTTAGCACTTAAATAACAGCTCAACAAAGTGTCGCTAAGTGTTTAATTAGCTTAACTGATAAAATTTTGATGGTTTTTGTTCCATCGATGAAACGTTTTTTGCCACAATTCTTATCTGTTTTGCTAAAATAACTTGTAAGTATGTAAAAAATTTGTCAAACATATACTGATCATATGCATAAAATATAGTTTGTAAAATTTTAACTTAAAAGAACAGATTACTTAAACCGTTTTATAAGATTTTACTCTCTGATCACACCGATATCACTAAAAGCTTAATAATTATGCATTGTTATTTCACATTTGTTAGATACTAATATTCTTTCAGATTTCTTGTTTTTTCACTAATAATAGTAATACTAGCTATATACCGATGGTATCTACAATATTATAATAGGTTACTACTAATAGTCATAACTATAGTTTTTTTCCTAAAAAGAAACAAAATGTGAAAAAAACTTATTTCAATTGTGTGGGTTCCACAAGAATCTATATTTGCAACTATGCTGTACAATAAAGGAAAAAAATTAATTTATTAAGTATTAATAAAAAATGTGGATTAAATATTGCATTTTAATAATATGCTTACTGGAACAAATTTTAGTTCGAAGATGCCAATGCAAATGGTTAAATTCATTAATGCATCAACTTACTACGAACGTGAAACCTTATGAAGTGATGATATTTATAAACAGTTCCGTAGAAATTACACCTGCGCAAAATATTGTGTTCCAAAGAATAATGCAAGAATTACCAAGTATAGTGATAGATTTAACCACATATACATTGGAATGCGAAAATCAATTTTCAAATTTTCCCGTTGTTACAAGGAAGAAAAATGCAATATTGCACCTGATTTTGCACCAAGAACTTAGCAACTGGCAAAATTTTTTTGATGTCTTCGATCATATTTCTCAAAAATATCCACTATTAAAATGCTTGACTATATATTTTGAGGATAATCCAATAACAGAAAATATGTTGTACTTAAGTTTTAAATATAGTTGGACAAAAAAAGTGTTGGACTTTACCGTTTTAAAAATAAGCTCAGATAAAGAATTCGTGTACAATTTCAATCCATTTTTTAATACACTTAACAAAAGCCAATTCGATTCTGACGTCGAAATTTTTCCTTACAAACTTCATAACTTAAATGGTTATCAGTTGAAATTGCTAGATTTGAATTTTACACGATATAGAGGTACACCTCGTTACATATTTCATATCAATATAATTGAAATGATGGCAAAAGTCATGAATTTCTCATTTTCTTTCACCGTGACGATGAACGACAAAGATGCTAGAAATTCAGTAGAATTGACCAATGAATGTCTGAAAAATGGGAGCGTGGACATGGTACCCATACCGTTATCTTCACAGGTTTTGACCAAAGTCAATATTGAAGACGTAGGGTTCGACTGTCTACAATATGTTGCTCTAGTACCAATTATATCTACACGCGAATTCTATACTTCAGCAGGTGTGGTTTTCCTTATGTTCATCATACCAATCGTAGTAGTTGTTTTGATGAATATTACTAATGCATTGAAGATTACAAGCGATTATTTGCAAACGTTCCAGATATTACAGGTTCTGCTTGGAATACCAATTGCTGCAAATCTTCTTAATTGTGCCGATAAGATAGTTTTTCTTACTTTTATCGCTATATCCATGTATTACGTCAATGTATTTTACTATCAAATTTTAAGTGTTCATTTAATCAATAGTGAGAAGCCTTTTGATACCATTGAAGATCTCGAAAACTCGAAATTTCCTGTATCTGCACACGAGGTAATCCGAAGAATTATTTTGTCTAGCAACGAAGACGAAAAAATTCAGAATTTGATGAAAAACGTTATCAATGATTCGACTGATAGTCGCAATAGAGATTGTATATCGGCATTACGAGATTACTCTAAAGTTATTTGCTTCCTGCCAAGATGGCTTGCAGAGAGTTCCGTCAACAAATATCGTGATATTAATGGAAATCCTCTAATGAAAATAGCCAAGCCTATATTTTCGTGTGATAAATTGTACTACACCTTTACGTATCGATTCCCGTTAATAGAGCGATTTAACGAAATTTTTGCCAGAATGCACGAATCAGAAAGTTGGCGATTACAAGGATTCAGGCAAGATTTCAATAAAACTGATGGTCAGGCAGATGAAAATGAAAAAAAGGAAAAACATCAACTTTCTATGCAGTTACTATGGACTATGATAATTGGTTTGCTTTTATCCATTGCTGTGTTTTTGGCTGAATTAATTTTTTATCGAAACTCATTTTTACGCTGTAAATAAAAAAGGATAAAACAAAATTGGATAACTTAATAAATTTTATTACAATTTCATTTTTTATAAAAGTGATTTAAACATATGATCTATCATTATTTCCTACATATAAATCTACATTTTTATGTATTAAAGATACACTTGTTACAAAGATAAATGATATTTTCTTATTATTTAGATGACCTTGATAGAAATGATTCTATTTAATAACCGGGTAATAGTCAGTTAATGTTTTATAAAGTAGAAAATGGCCAAAAAGTAGCCATTCATATTCTCAAATAGTAAAATTTCTGCTAGAGGAAATATAAAAACAGTTTTTCTATAGCAGTTTTATAAGCATCAAGACTAATTTCTATAGCTTTTCTATCGTTTTTCCATCATTTTAAAGTTCTGTGACAAGAAGTGATAAGATTTGTAATAATAGCTTTTAATACTATGTATTTATGATATTTATATTTATAAGAACAGATTTATAAGATAAAACAGTCTTTTACGATTTTACTCTGCGATCTAACTGATATCACTAAAAGCATAATAATTGTGAATTATTATTTCACATTTGGTAAATACTAACATTTTTTCAGATTTCTTGATTTTAACAGATTATAACGTGAAACCTGATACTACTGAATTAAAACCAACATTTGAATTTCGATTTGATACAGAATATATGAAATATTTGAAATTTTTATTTAAAGGGTTTATCGCAATAGATAAAGGAGCAGATAATACTTATAATACCAGCTATATAGATGGTATCTATCATATTATAATACGCTACTACAGAAAGTTATAACTGTAGTTTTCTCCTAAAAGAAACAAAATGTGAAAAAAAAATTATTTCAATTGTGTGGGTTCAACAAGAATCTATATTTGCAACTATGCTGTACAATAAAGGAAAAAAATTAATTTATTAAGTATTAATAAAAAAATGTGGATTAAATATTACATATTAATAATATGCTTACTGGAACAAATTTTAGTTAGAAGATGCCAATGCAAATGGTTAAATTCATTAATGCATCAACTTACTACGAACGTAAAACCTTATGAAGTAATGATATTTATAAACAGTTCCATAGAAATTACACCTGTGCAAAATATTGTGTTCCAAAGAATAATGCAAGAATTACCAAGTATAGTGATAGATTTAGCCACGTATACATTGGAATCCGAAAATCAATTTTCAAATTTTCCGTTAGTTACAAGGAAGAAAAATGCAATTTTGCACCTGATTTTGCACCAGGAACTTAGCAACTGGCAAAATTTTTTTGATGTCTTCGTTCATATTTCTCAGAAATATCCACTATTAAAATGCTTGACTATATATTTCGAGGATAATTCAATAACAGAAAATATGTTGTACTTAACTTTTAATTATAGTTGGACAAAAAAAGTGTTGGACTTTACCGTTTTAAAAATAAGCTCAGATCAAGAATTCGTGTATAACTTTAATCCATTTTTTAATATTGTTAATAAAAGCCCTTTTGATTCTGACGTCGAAATTTTCCCGTACAAACTTAATAATTTAAATGGTTATCAGTTGAAATTACTAGATCTGAATTTTTCACGGTATAAAGGTTCACCTCGTTACATATTTCATATCAATATAATTGAAATGGTGGCAAAAGTCACAAATTTGTCATTTTCTTTTACTATGACGCTGAACGACAAAGATAATAAAGATTTTTTAGAATTGACCAATGAGTGTCTGAAAAATGGTAGTGTGGACATGGTACCCATACCATTATCTTCACAGTTTTTGACCAAAGTCAATATCGAAGACGTTGGGTTCGACTGTCTACAATATGTTGCACTAGTACCAATTATATCTACACGCGAATTCTATGTTTCTACAGGTGTGATTTTCCTTTTGATTGTCATACCAATCGTAGTAGTTGTTTTGTTGTATGTTGCTAATATATTAAAGATTACAAGCGATTTTTTGCAAACGTTCCAGATATTTCAAGTTCTGCTTGGAATACCAATTGCCGCAAATCCGCTTAATTGTGCCGACAAGATAGTTTTTCTGACTTTTATTGCTATATCCATGTATTATGTCAATGTATTTTACTATGAAATGTTGAGTCTTCATTTAATCAATCGTGAGAAGCCTTTCGATACTGTTGAAGATCTCGAAAACTCGAAATTTCCTGTATCTGCACATCAGATAATCCGTAAAGTTATTTTGTCTAGTAACGATGATGAAACAATTCAGAACTTGATGAAAAAAGCTGTCAATGATTCATATGTCAGTCGCAATGGAGATTGTATATCGGCACTACGAGATTACTCTAAAGTTATTTGCTTCCTGCCAAGATGGCTTGCAGAGAATTCCGTCAATAAATACCGTGATAACAATGGAAAGCCTCTAATGAAAATAGCGAAACCTACATTTTCGTGTGATAAAATGTATTATACCTTTACGAATCGATTCCCGTTAATAGAGCGATTTCACGAAATTTTAGCAAGAATGCACGAATCAGAAAGTTGGCGACTGCAAGGATTCAAGGAAGATTTGAATAACACTGCTGATCAGGAAGATGAAAAAGAAAAATTGGAAAAGCATCAAGTTTCTATGCAGTTACTATGGACTATGATCATTGGTTTGCTTTTATCCACTGCTGTGTTTTTAGCTGAATTAATTTTTTATCGGAACTCATTTTTACGCTGTAAATAAACATTAGTATATATACTTATTTTTTACAAAAGTGATTCAAGCATATGAACTATAGCTATTGCCTACTTATAAATTTACATTTTTATGTATTAAAAATACAATTGTTACAAAAATAAATGATATTTCTCTAGATTCTATTTAATAATCGCGTAATGGCCAATTAATGTTTTATAAAGTAGAAAATGGCCAAAAAGTAGCCATTCATATTCTGACATCGTAAAATTGCTGCCAAAGGATATATAAAACTAGTTTTTCTAAAACACTTCTTTAAGTATTAAGACCAATATTTATAGCTTTTCTATCGTTTTTCTATCATTTTAAAATCCCGTGGTAAGATTTGTTATAATAGTTTTTTAATACTATGTGTTCCTCTTCAATGAGCTTGGGTAGGCTATAATATAAAAAAAAAAAAATACTATGTATTCATCATATTTATATTTATGATGGTATTTTCATTTATATCAACAGTAATTTTCTGCAGTACCAAAGCTTCAGATTACTGTTTTTCAGTAATTGTAAAAATATCACTGTAGATAATCGGTAATTCAAAAATTGGTATACATATTGTCAATTTAGATTGTTCGAATTTCCCTCAAATTTACCAATGTTCTTTAGAGGTTTGAGAGTTTAAAAACTCGAATTAGCTTTAGTTTTTTATATAAACTCCTGTTAATAACATTTTTGTGAATCCATAAAATATAATTGATCATTTGAAGTAGATATTAAATGTCTAAAAGTAGATTCTAACCACTTCAAAAAAGGATTTACTTTAAATAAAATTATAAAATAAAACTGCTAATTGTACAACTTAAATAATTATTAATTCTTAATAATAATTTCTAAAAAAGCGATTTAATTTGTTAAAGAAATAAATAATTCCCTTAAAAAAAATAGGCACATTAACTTTAGTCAAATAATAAAAACGTTGTTGGTATTATCACAATCTTATAGCAATAAATCTAGTGCTACATAATTAAAAATAGCGTTGGAAATGGATTTTAAGTGGAACGCCTTAAATTTGTATTGACTGATAAGTATCTCTTTGATCGCGCTAAATACAGGTAGCAAAACAATAATACTAATAACGCCAGCTTTATAACGGTGTTATGTGTAATATAATAGTACATCAATATGTAATTTCATAACTTTACGTTTCTTTGACTAACATGAAACCAAATGTTGAAAAACATCATTACGTTTACGTTTGAAAGAGAATATATTTGTGCATAAAATTATGACACCCAGTAAATTTAGAATTTATTTAATAATAATAAAAAATGTGGATTAGATATTATATATTAATTATGATCTTTCTAGCAGGAAAGATTTTGGTTCGAAGTTGTCAATATAAATGGTTGAATTGGTTGATGCATGAACTTATTACAGAAGTAAAACCTTACGAAGTGTTGATTTTTATAAACAGTACTATAGTTACTACACCAGAAGAAGATATCGTTTTTCAAAGAATAACGCGAGAATTACCAAGTATGATAATAGATTTAGCCTCATATTCATTGGAATACGAAAAACAATTTTCAAGTTTTCCAATACTTGCAACAAATACGAATAATGCAATTTTGCACCTTATTTTACACCAAGAAGCTAGCAATTGGCAATATTTTGTTGATATTTTTGTTCACATTTCTCATAAATATCCACTTTCGAAATGTTTAACTATTTATTTTGATAATATAGTATCAAAAAATATGCCGGATGTAATTTTTAGATATAGTTGGTCAAAAAAAATTTTAGACTTTACTGTTTTAAAGATTAGCTCGGATAAAGAATTTATATACAGCTTTAATCCATTTTTGAATATTTTTAGTAAAGAACAATTCGATTCTGGCGTAGAAATTTTTCCTTATAAACTAAATAATTTAAATGGTCATAAGTTAAATGTGTTAAACTGCAATTTTGGACGATTAAGTGAGTTGCCTGAATATTCATTTTATATGAACTTAATTGAATTGGTGACAAAAACTATGAATGCTACGATTTCACTTACGACCTTCGCGAATAAAACAAATGAAGAGTTCTTTAACGCAAGCATTAGGTATCTGGAAAATGGTAGTATAGACATGATGTCTATGCCGATACCATCACATGCTTTGATCAAAGCTAACATTGAAGACGTAGGGCAAGAATGTCTTCAAATAATTGCGCTGGTACCTGTTATACCTTCAAGTGAATTCAATATTAGTGAAAGTGTACTTTTTTTCATGTTTATCATACCGTTTGTTGTAGTGGTAAAGGTGTTTGTTACTAATGTTTTAAAGATTACGAGTAATCATTGGCAAATGTTTAAGATACTGCAGCTTCTTCTTGGAATACCGATCGCAGCACATCCGCATAAATCAACTGATAAAATAGTTTTTTTCACTTTTATAGTAATATCTATGTATTACGTAAATGCATTTTACAATGCAACTTTAAGTGTTCGTTTCATAGATCGTGAAAAACGATTTGATGATATTGATGATCTTAAAAACTCGAAATTGCCTTTATTTATATTCGACTTTGCACGTAAAGCTATTTTGTCTGGTAACGAAAACGAACAGGTTCAAAATTTAATGAAAAGAACCAATACTGAACCAACCATTAATCCTGGTGGAGACTGTATATCAAGATTACGAGATAACTCTAATTTGATTTGCTTTGTACCGAGAGATATTGCAGAGATTTCTTGCAATAAATATCGTGATAAAAGCGGAAAGCCTCTAATGAAAATAGCTAAGCCTATATTTTTGTGCCAGCCCAGGTTCTTCAGGTTCTCTTACAGCTTTCCTTTAATGGAGCGATTTCGAGGTATTTTTTTGAGAATTCGCGAGTCTGGATGTAGGCGACCACGCTTGAAAAAGAATTTTAATGTCTCAGTTGATCAAGAAGAAAAAACAGGAAAAAATTCGGAAAACTATCAACTTTTTATGCGTTTACTGTGGACTTTGATTATTGGTTCGCTTGTATCTACGGTAATCTTTTTGGTTGAAATAGGTCTTAATTCCGATTTATTTTCCAAATGTAAAAAAATAAATAAAAATCAATAATTTCAAATTTTTAAAATAATCTTTTTACTATAAAATTTCAACAACATATGGCAGCATAAAAAATTCTAGTTGTAATTATCAAAACGTTACTAGAATTTATTGTAGCTTAAATTCTCAACCCTACATTGTTGTTTTCAACAATAAAATATTTAAAAATATTTACTAGAAAAAAGTGATTGATAGTACAATTAGATAGTATATGATAAACTAGACAGTACAGTAAACAAGTATAGTAAGCTCACTAAATAAATTTAAAAAAAAGTAAAAAAATATTTGCGATAAAATTTGGATCCAGAACTTTTCGTTTTCTGGACTAATTCACTCTAACATCTGATTTATAACAAAACAATATTTTAGTTGCGATGATGAGTCAGCTCAGATAATGAAAGGGTTCAAGTTTTCAATTCAGAAATGTTCTTTCCTTTTTGTTTTTACTGTTATATCATAATTTATAGTATAACATTTTATACATTTATAACTGTCCATCCTCTACCTATGAAATCAGCAGATTTTTGGCACCCTTTATCTTCAATTTATATTTATTTTATTGATTTTTAAATTCAAACTTTATTTTGCTTCAAATGATAATTATTGATTCCATTTATCAGTAGAACCGTAAAATCGTTGGAGATAGTTAACAATGGGTAGCTTAAGTTTGTATTAGATCATATCAATAACTGCTTCTACAAATAAATAGTACTGATGATATCTGAAAAAGGCACCTTGCACGTAGCATAAATCAATAGGTCGTAATTTTTAAGTTTATACATGGATTCAATCTAGTTTAGTGCGTGTTTGCTGCATT